>JAWNPN010000041.1:3575000-3877500 GCA_035047485.1 Drosophila peninsularis
TAATTAACTGCCAAAAATATGTCCGGGCGTACTACGTGCCACAGGCAGCGCCGGAGCTGGAGCCGGAGCCGGAGCCGTAGCCGGAGCCGGAGCCGGAGCACGGCCACATGGCGTGTAACCACGTCGTTTGGCAAAGCAGCTGGCAGCTGCCAACTTGGCTCACTGCCCCGGGCCAGCAGCCTGGCCACGTGCCACAAGCAGTCTGACCACACAAAGAAACACAGCAGCACGAGAGAGAGAGAGAGAGAGAGGAGCACTCTGAATGGCTGACATGTGAGTGCGAATTGAAGGATTGCGGCGCGTGTAAATAAAATCAAATTATACAAAGGCAGCCGCAGTCGAAACTCGAAATTTTTGGCAGAACTTTGAGCATTAAAACCCAAATAAAACTACGAGGCAAAACAAAGAGGGCCCCAACTTGATGAAGATGATTCAAATGTTGATGTTGATGTTGCTCCTCTTGTTGCTGTTGTTGCTGTCGCCTTTGTTGCTGCTGCAGTGCGTACCCAAATCAAAAAACTTTGCCGGATTGAATGCGGCCTTAGCTGGGCTCTGTCGCTGAGCTGTCGGCCATGAGCTCAACTATTTCTTTGTGCCGCATAATGAGCATAATTTGCTACGCATGTCCAATGGCGCCACGCCCCATGCGCCCTCTCGCTCGCTCTGCAGCGCCTGCGGTGGCCCACTGGAGTATCAAAAATCTGTTTGAAGTTGAAAGCGTTTTTGCCAAAATTTGGACAAGAGTCCAACTAGAGCTTTTGGGCTTCCACTGTGTGTGCTGATGCTGGCCTAGCCCCGCCCCGCCCCGCCCCGCCCCGCCTTGCTGATGTGCCCGAAAGGGTTTGTCAGTTCGTTATGTGCGCTTGCTGGTTGCGTTTTTCTTGGAAAATGTTTACCTACTTTTGGTTTTATAATTAATTTTAAAAAGCTTTTAATGGCTGGCACGCGTTGCCCCAGCTGGCCAAGCACCCGTCAAGCCCTTGACAACGGCCCGTCCCTGTCTCTCTCACCCCTGCCTAGGCTAAATCCGGCTCCCTCCTCTGCCATCCCTCGCAGCTGTCCTTGATCCTTGAAGCAGCTAATTGGCTCGCCAGTGTGCACATCTCACTCAAATCGCTGTCGCCTGTGGCCTTAGCCATGAAGATATTCGTTCCCCGGCTTAGCAGCACCTGGACACTTATCGATGTTCCCAAGAAACCAAGAGCCTTTAGCTCTTCAAAATCTCTTTCGTTTCTGTTATTAATTGAAGGCAGTAGTTGCGCTTGGGCATGAGCTAGGCCTCTCTATGTGGATTCTACTCTACTCTATTCCTTCTTTGAATTACCCAGAGTATCGAGTGGCTAAATCTATAAAACATATTTCAAGATATATTTTACGTAATAGCTGTATAGTTGAGTGCATTTGGCTGGGTTCACCTCATGCTGTTATCCAGCACCTGCCCGAGGTGCGGCCATAAGCGGCTGCATTAAGCGCCAAAGTCAACCACTTGGGCGACTATCAGTTGGAGGTGGTGCGGCAGCTGCGGCGCTGTCGCTGCGCGCTGTCAGTTGTGTTGATGTTTGGCGCGGGGAAGCGACATGATAAACGAGTCAGCGTAAACGAGTTTAGTTGGCAAGTGATAAACCAAGAAAGAGAAAGAGCTGAAATTGGCCACAGTCGGGCTGCTAAGGACCCTGCTGCCGCCTCGGCACCGAGCTCAAAGTATGCCATAACATTTGGCTTTTTATGAATTTTCATAATTTGGCGCATTCGCTGTAATCGTGACGTCGCCAAGAGACAGACAGAGAGGCAGACAGAGAGAGAGAGGGAGAGAGAGAGAGGGATCTGTTTAGTATGAAAATGTCACAACAGCTGCATAAGAATTCTGACTGGGATTTTGTTTGGCGTTGGGGAGCTGTAGCTGGAGCTGCCTGTTTCGGTTTTTATGCGTCAGGCATATTACATATTTATATATGTGTATGTGTGTAATGGCCCTGCCCGGCAGCGGGACGAAGGGGACACGCTGTGGCCGGGCGCGACTTTTGCCTATTTTATGAGCGTCATAAAAGTTTACTTAGTGTGGCCAACCGTGCAATGGCCGTGGCCAAAAAGTTCCGAGCCCCGAGACGACAGACGGCGAGAATCCACCACAAACTAAAAGCCAAACCAGCGCATAAGAGCCATCAAATAATTTGTTTATGTTCCCAGGAATACTGCAAGGCGAAGCCCAATCAACCGGGCTGTTCTAAACGAGCTGCATAATTAGCCCTGTCAGCAGATGTCGCAGCGCACACAGCGAGGAGAGCACTTACAGCGACGGCAACAGTTGGCGGAGGCAATTAAAACTGCTTGCAACAAAGCAGTGCCTACTTTTGCGGGCTGTCCAAAAATCTGTTGCCTACTTTTGCGGGCGGCGGATCTGCTTAAATTGTGTTGCCTACTTTTGCGGGCTGTGGAAAAATCTGTTGCCTACTTTTGCGGGCAAGCAAAAACTACATTCAAACTGCATTGGCCGTTGACACTGGCCGTTAGCAACACTCGGGCAATCAAGTTAGCGCAATAGAGGGACAAATTGGCATCCTACCGCCCCCCGGCCCGCCCACAACTCGCGCCAGTCAAAGCCCAACGACTATTATACGAGTTTCGCATACACTTTGTTATGCCAAAGGAAAAGTTAATTGAACCTGCTGCTCTAATAGAGTAACATACACTAGCTGGCTAGGGGAGGGGGCGCAAAGGAGTAAGGCGAAGAGCAGAGCAGAGCAGAGCAGAGAACGAGCCAAAGACAAAGCACACAGACTGAAGGGAGCCGAAGCTGTTGCTCCTGCTGCTGCTGTTGCTGTGATATCATATCAGGCGCGCAGGGCAATTAATTGACTTATTTATTAAGTTTTTTCTCTGTGTCTGTGTGTGTGTGCGTGCGTGTGTGTTGGCAAAAGTACCATCCATGGCTGTAACAACTTTAGTGTTCTGTGCGCCATTTTTAATAGCCTCGGACGGCCCCAAAGGCGATGTCGAGGGCAATGCCTGCTGTGTGGGTGTCTCTCTCTCTCTCTCTCTCTCTCTCTCTCTCTCTCTGTGACTCCTGCTGCTGCTTGTTACCGTGCGTATTGAGATTTTAGCACAAATTAGTTGTCATTAGCGTCAAGGGAAATTTTATTTTATGATGACATTTCCTACGCTCAGGCGCCATATTTTACCTCCAAAGAGCTTTTACTTGAGTGGGTGTTCGTGTGTGTCTGAGTGTGCCTGTGTGCGTGTGCGTGTGCGTGTGCTTGTTTCTGAGTACATTTGTATTCAGATATAATGAGAGCTTTGCATAAGCCTGATTGCGTTCACATGCTGTCAAGTTCTGTCATCGAATTAGCAACTGTAGACGATAAATGCCTGGGGAATCAATCAATGAAGCGTCTAGGCCTGGGGAGTTGGCAGCGCTCGGGCTCTGCGCCGGCCATGCGAGAACAATGCCTTAAATGATCGCAGCTGCGAGCGAAGCGTCGTCTTAATTTATGAAGTAAAACAAATCGATTCGGACTACTAATGAAGGCACTATCGTCTGCCGTTGCCAACTATCGATAGGTATCGATATCGATATTTCTTAGATAGCTATCCTTGGGTTAACTCTGGTTAAGTATCGATAGTTCTATCACTATATAACTATCGTCTATGCTGTATGACTACTTAGGCAGCCCTCGCCGAGTATCGATGGGGAACCACCCCTAATTGGAGCACAATTAGCAGCAGAGCATATTGAATGGCCCTCGAGATCGTAAATAGTTGTTGGCTCAAAGAGCTGGGAGCCCCACTCGCCCCAACCTTTTTTCTAGCCAAACAAAGCCTGAAAGGGGCAAAGCTTTGTTTTATTTTAAGCTGCGGACAGAGCCGCCCACAGAGCGGCTTGATTAAATGCAGGACGGGCCGTGGGTGCAAATTTAAAGCATTGTTAATTATTTAAGTTGGGCCCTGGGCCCGGGCCCGGGCCCGTTCTAGTGGCATTAAATTAGCTAAATAACCCGGGATGGGTTGCCAGCCCGTGAACAGGAAGATACGCACTGCTACACACACGCATGCGAGTCGACACAGGCTGGGATGCTGATAATGCGAGCTGCGAGGCGGCCGGAAGTGCGCGCTTTAGCTCACAGAGGCAGAGAGAGAGAGAGAGAGAGGGGGGAGGGGCGCCAACTGGCGATAATTTTGATAGCAGCCATTTAGCTGAGACCTTTTGCACTCGCTGGATTTTCATTCCCCACGATTTTTTGTTTTGTTTTGTGTGAAGGAAGCCACAAACTGTTGCAGGAAGGGGCTGGGCTGGGGCTGGGGCTGGGGCTGGGGCTGGGCGGCCGCTAAGCGTGTGAGTGTTGAAAACTTTTGTCGGTGGCCAATTTCATGCTGTTGGATTATTTATTTGAATTGATGTGCGGCCTGGCCCCAGTCCCCCTTGCGCTGCTGTCCTGGCTGCCTGCCACGGACTTATATAAATTTTCTGGTCGCTCAACTCAAGTGGCTGCCATTGGAGCGCCTTCTGCTGCTGCCCGTCATGGCCCGCTGGAATGTTTTGGCCAACTGCAGCAGCAGCAGCAGTCAATGGCATTCACACTCGCTCAGTGTGCTGCATAAATAAACAGTTGCCGCGCGGACAGCGCGCCGGAGTCGTCTTGGGCTCTTGGGCGTGGCCTCGACCTCTTGACCCTGGGCATGCATCGGAGCCTCGGCTGCAACTGAGTGCCGTCGCGAGCTCCATCGATGCCTGAAATCACTTCCGCTTGCACGAAATTATTAATTTGAAAAGTCCTTCAAGCTCAACACTCAATTTTGACAAACTCCACAGCTCAGCGCTAAGCGGCTTTGCGAGCAGCTAGTTTAGCAACTCACTCTATGCCTAAGCTGTGGACATTTCGATTTAATCTTTCAACTTGCCGCTTGTTTCAAATTAGATTTTGTATTCATACCTCAGCTGCTGCCTGGCTGCTGTCTTTAAGCTGAGCAGCTTTGCAGGCAGTTGGCTCAGAGCCAAGGCTCAATGGACGGAACTGAGGCGGGGCTACGGAGGGTATGGATGGGTGGATCGACGGCTGGGACAGCGCTTGATCAACTGGAGGGCACGAGCAGGGTTCAAGAGTTCTTCCCAGCAGCACTTGCTCCCTCAGCAGGCTCATCTCTGCCAATTGCTTGCCCAGCACAACAACAACAACAACAACAATGAAGCCATAATTATTATCGCATTATGAAATTACAACAAACAACAAACTGCTGTCAGCACTTGAGAGCATTTTAGTGAAGAGCACTTGGCGCCCCATTGAGTTGAGGTTGCATTAGGCAAAGCTTGTGGGGCGAGAGGGCGAGAGAGAGAGAGAGGGAGAGAGGGAGAGAGAGCATTGGCCACGCATGAGCCTGACACCTTGCGCACACGTTTTAATGGCTCTTATTTTTAGCTCAAACAAAAAATCAGCTCTGTGTCCTGTGACGTCTTTGTCGACCCTTCGCTGCCCGCTGCCCGCTGCCCGCTGGCTGCTGGCTGCTGGCCACTTAGCTCCTGACCCCGGCGAACCTGCTTAGCGCCGCTGCCGCTGCTGCTGCCTGCTTATATTAAACAAATCCAATCCAATAATTTCGGCTCATGCATAATAAAAAAGGCGACGGACGAGCGATGGCTTGAAGAGGGTCGCCAGCACAACGGACACAATAACAGGGGGAGGGGCAGGGAGGGAGAGCGAAAGCTTATGTATCTCCGAAATTGGAATTGAAATGGGCTTGGGGAGTGCGACACTTGGCTGTCACTGGCAGGCGACTACGCGACTATTTTTGCCAAAATATTTTTCCATTTTTTCCATTTTTTGTATTTTTTGTATTTTTTTCATCTCTTTTTCTCTGCGCCAAATGCTGACTAAGTGCCGCCGCCGCCGCCGCGCACCCTTTTTACTTTCATTGGAGCGCAAATAAATAAATTTAATGCGCCAACTGGCTAAAAAAAGCTGTTGGCCCGTTTCGGACACTTGTGGCGGCTGCAGAGCACAGGGAACAGCGCCCAAGCTTGTACAGCGCGGCGCGGCGCGGCGCGGATTAGGAGCTGTGCCAGCCACGCTCTGTGGGACTCTCTGTCTGTGGTCCTGTTCGTGTCCATTAATCAGTTTATTTATGTTTGGCACTGCTTGGCGTTGCCAGATCGGCAGAGCGCCAGTTGACGATAGTTGACGATAGTTGACGATAGTATCTATATTTCTAAGACATTTCTTATAATTGCTTAACTCTTTGGGCTCGGATTCGTTGTGGGCCACAAAAGCAATTAGCAGCGTCTAAGGGAGAGCGAGAGGGAGCGGGAGAGGGAGCGGGAGAGGGCGCCTCACACAGTCACTCGTGACTTGATTATGGCAATGAACATGAGCCAAACTTGAGGCAACGCACACTTTTGACTCTGCCGGCAGTGCCACGCCCACGCACAGTTCTACACAGTCAATGGGCACTTGAATGTTGACAAAAGCTTTCAACCGGCATATACAACCACTTAAAAGAGGAAGGCACTGCCCCAGCACACACACACACGCGTGCAGAGCGGGAGTTGCCCTCTGCCGCGAGTTGAAATGAGCCACATGAGAGAGAGAGCAGGACCCCGGGCCAGTCGAGCCAGCTGTCTGTTTGACTATCTGTTCGTCTGTGTCATAAGCAATGCGCTCGGCAATAATTCTCTTTGTTGGCCCGAGTCGCCAGCGGTTGTCTCTTGTTGCATTCCGACGACGGCAATGGAGCGTCTCTGATGCTGCCACCAAATCTTCAGTCCTGCACACACACACACACGCACGCACACACGCACACAGTCACTCGTTTTTATGAGTTAAGTGCCATCCACACAGCACCCCGGCACAGGCGCCCAGTGCCCGTGTTACTTGCCCACTTATTGTGCTGTTGTTGACGCAAATCCTCTTAACTAAATCAATTTTCATTTGTGTTTGCGTGTGTGTGTGTGTGTGTGCCTCTCTCTGCCCCTCTCCCTCTCTCCCCCTCTCTGTGCCTGTGGACATACAAATGCCCATGGACTTGGGCCGGCTAAATAATTGCGTTGTATTTGGGATTGCTTCGTACCGCTAGTTTGAGCCCTGAAAAGTATGCTATATATTTTGTTCTCCTCCTACGCTCTGCTCATTCGCCTGGCTGAGAGTTCTGATTTAGTTATGACTCGAGCATGGCATGCGAGGCATTCGAGAGCGAGAGATATATATCAGTGAGAGCCACAAAGCTGGCCACAGCTATGCCCTAAGCCTGGCCATATACTGACATCGCGCAGTGTCCTGTGGAGCCCTGCACCTAGTTTCCCTGCTCTTCTATGCAACAGCTTAATATATTTTAATAATTGCGTAGCATTATGGCAATCGATAGCCTTTGAGGCTGCATTGTGCTCGCATATTTGCTCGATTGTGTCACGCTCGCGGCTATTTGACACAATTGTCAATGTGTGCGTGTGTGTGCGTGTGTGTGTGCGTGTGTGTGTGTGTGCGTGTGTAGTTGATGTGCTTGGCAGCTTTGCCTGCCGGCAATGTCCATCGAATGTTCGCTCGATGTTCAGTGCCACTTGCTGCAGTTGTTGCTTGTTGTTAAACGCTATAATTGATACAGTGTGCTGCACCTGACACGCCAACATGACTCGCTATGCGTGCGTGTGTGCGGAGCTTAATTAGCACCTGACACATGCACACACAGCCAAGTGCAGCTCTCTCTCCCTCTGTCCGTCTGTCTGTCTGTCTGTCTGTCTGCTGGTGGCGCAGTCACAGAACTGAAGCCGAAGCGCATTTAATGACAAGTTAATTTTCCTCTGTGCAGGTGTTTCTACACCTGTGTGCGGCCGCCCTTTTGGTATTAGAAAATCAACACACAGCAGGCAGCCAGCCAGCCAGCCAGTCGATTGACAGCCAGCTGTGTGTGAGTGTCAATTTAATGATCAAATTGAAATTAAATGAGCTGTCATTGTCGTTGACTGAAAGACTATGCGAACTCAGCTGAGTATGCCTGTGTGTGTGTGTGTGTGTGTGAGCGCAGTCTGCTTGGCTTATCCCTAAATATTAGTGGCTTGTCAATAGCATTTGGCATAGGGGCAAATGCAAACGCTTATGCTTAAATGAATGTGATTAACAGTTCCTGCCTGCCACTCCCACACACGCTCTCTCTCTCTCTCTCTCTCTCGCTCTCTCTCTGTGCATCTATCAATGTCTTGTTCTGTTTTCGGCTAATTGTTATTATAGCCAGCATTAGGGCCATTCAGCCGATGTTTGCACTCGAGCTTCATATCTTCTGTAATAATTAAACTATCTATCTATCTATCTATCTATCAGTTTATAGTCCCATCTCTATAGCTATATGTTTGGCTGCTCTCTTTCTACTGTCATCACTCTCTCTTATCTATCTATCTATCTCTCTCTCTATATATTGTTCTATCTTTCTCTCTCTTTCTTTCTTTTTTTCTACACAGCTCTTTCCTCCTTCTACCTTCCTTCAGTTCCTCCACATCTACCCTATATATTATCTTCTATCGGACGCCTCGACTTTCTAATCTATTTTTGAAGCTGAAAAGCTAATATTCCGCCGGAGCAGGCTCTGTTGCGGCTCAGCCCAGTTCAGCAAGTTCTGTTTAGTTCTTGGCTCATGTTTAAAGTTTTCACATTAATTATGGCCGTCTGGCTGGCCATGGACGCCCCCGAGCGAGTCCATCTGTCAGCTGGGGGCGCCGGAGCTAAGATTTCTGTTAATTTCACTCGAGTTTTCGCCTTTTACGCCCTGCGCACTGCGAGTGGCAAATTGCAAATTGCAATATATTTATTTGATTCCGTTTGCCATATAATTTATCGCTTTATTTACGGCCAGCCGCACGGCAGGCATAAAATAAACACACACTTAATTGTGGCCAACATGACAGACGCTGAGCTGGCCCTGTCACAAAAACTGCCGGCAATTAAATATGCAGATTCCAATATTGCATAACTAAGTGCACATGTGGACATGTGTACATGTGTCACGCTCGCATGCGCGCGTGTGTGCATGCATCGCATGCCATATCGCTTCGCCGCCCGCCCACTGACAGTTGCCCGAGAGCTCCGCTCCTGCTCGAGTGTCCACAGAAGACGGCGAGAGTCTAAAAATACGATTTGATAAATGCCCTTTAAATGCACTGCAATACGACAATTCATTTGAATGCTTGAATCAGAGCGCACACAAGCGTGTGTGTGTGTGTGAGAGCAGCTGAGCCGATAGTGGCGCCACTATCGTTGACTGCTATCGAGAGGCTTCAATTATGAAAAGTATATATCTGTATATATCTTCAGTCTCAGCTAAAGCTACTGCCACGCGTGCTACTAGAGTCAAAGAGTTTTGGCATGGCTAAATGGTTTCCATGCCAAGTGGAGTATCTATTAATCTGCCAGAGCCCGCGCTGTGCCCGCTGTGGGCAAGGGCTGAGGAACGGCTGGCTGCCAGCTGCCAGCAGGTAGCTAGCAGACAGGCAGACAGCGGTAGGCTGGGAAGGCAGTCAGTCAGTCAATCGAACAATCAATCATTCGGAATGACAGCTACATCGACTTAAGTCAAAGGAAATGCGTGCAGGCAGCCCAAGGCTAGCTCCTGCCACCTGTCCGGATGCCTACGCTGATACTTGCTGGCAGCCACTCTGCCTCTCTCCCTATCTCCCTCTCTCCCTCTCTCTCTCTCTCTCTCTCTCTTCGATTTGCCTTTCTTTTTGGCGTATTTTTCGTGCTGTGCGCACACATGCATACATTGATTTATAAGCCTGGGCCGCCAAAAATTGAATGTTATTGCTTGAATGGCCGCAATTTACTAAAAAGCCTTGCCACGCCCCCACAGCCAGCGCCCTGCGCGCTAGCTGTTATTTATGTGCACGTTTATTTATTAGATGGCCCCCCAGACACTTGATAAAATTAAACGCAAATGGACGGCAATTTTGCATTTGGCATTTTGATTTTGACACCGGAGCCAGGACTCCGGCGTGTTTGACTTACCAGAAAGTAGACAGCGAATGGCATTACGACTACGGCGACCAGCAGATCGGCTATAGCTAATGACACTATAAAATAATTCGTGACCGTCTGCAGCGAGCGCTCGCGGCAGACGGAGAGGATGACGAGAATGTTGCCGAAGAGCGTGAGGATCGGGAACAGGATCAAGATGAGCGCCCAATAGTTGTGGTCCACTGCAAAGAGAAAACGGAGAGAGAGAGAGGGAGAGAGAGAGAGAGAGAATTAGAATAAGTTAGCGAACAGCAGGCGAGGCGTGCAAATGATATGGAAATGTATTCGGCAGCGACTTCATTTGAATGCGGCAAATGTATTCAGCAGAGGCGAGTGAAATGTGAGAGGGAATGGGGCACGGAAGCTGGTTGAGGGTAAGAGCTGGTAAAGGGTAAGAGACCATAAGGGAGCAGAAGGCAGCAGCAGCTGTGAATATGCATGCTGCCATTGTGCTAACAAATCGATATTTATCGATTTGCCGATTTTTATGCTAGAGCAAGTCTGAGAGCTTTGATCCTGGATATAAAGAGCTACGAGATTTAAGAGCTGCACTGTGCTGCGAATGATCGATATGCTGAATTATCGATATATTGAATGATCGATATTTCCCAAATTGTCATTCCTAGACATCGGGGCATACCATAGCAGGAGTGAGTTAAAGAAGAAGATATATTACAGAAAAACTATATTCTTTATTTTTGCATTGCTTACCTATCGATAATTATCGATATTCGCAATTTGATATATGTACGTGCTGATATATGAGCACAGCTCCAAAGCAGGGTCAACTATATATCATATATCATATGTCATATATATATATCATATATCATATATCATATATCATATATATATATCATATATATATATCATATGTCATTTATCATATATCATATATATATCATATATCATATATCATATATCATATATCATATATCATATATCATATATCATATATCATAAATCATATATCATATATCATATATATATATCATATATCATATATCATATGTCATATATCATATATCATATATCATATATCATATATCATATATCATATATCATATATCATATATCATATATATATATCATATGTCATTTATCATATATCATATATCATATATATATATCATATATCATATGTCATATATCATATATCATATATCATATATCATATATCATATATCATATATCATATATCATATATCATATATCATATATATATCATATATCATATATCATATATCATATATCATAAATCATATATCATATATCATATATATATATCATATATCATATATCATATGTCATATATCATATATCATATATCATATATCATATATCATATATCATATATCATATATCATATATCATATATCATATATCATATATCATATATCATATATCATATATCATATATCATATATCATATATCATATATCATATATCATATATCATATATCATATATCATATATCATATATCATATATCATATATCATATATCATATATCATATATATATATATCATATATCATATCCTTCTCAAGGTATCTGTATCTATTGACAGTCCACAGGCAAATGGCCTTTGCTGGCATCTCAGAGCTCTCGACGCGCCGATCTCTTGCAAGGCCAGAGTCTGGCGGAGTGGACTACTAAGCAAGCCTTGGTCTAGGCAGAGTACGCAAAGGCTCTCAATAAACTCACCAACTCGCAGTTCATGGCATGATTCCGTTGTCAGATTTAGCGTTGCGTTCGTGCAATTGGTTCGATAGTTTTCAAAGTAGAGACTGGTCAGGTTCTGGTCGAGGAGAACGCTGCTGGCTGTAGTCGTGCTGACTGTTGTGCCCGAAACCGTGCTGCCATTGTAGTTAGGAAAGTAATCGTTAAAGTTCTCTAGGAGCAGCATGAAGGAGCTGCCGCCCGTGCTGGCGCCAGCAGCGCCATCCGCGGCGCCGCCGCCACGATCTCCGGCAACGCCGCCCGCAGCACCGGCTGCATGCCCGCCAGCACCACTCAGCCAGACGGCATTCGCGTCGTAGCTGGCGGCGGCGACTGTCGTCCGGTTTGTTAGCGTTGTCGCCGTGCGCTGCAGGAGCTCGCTGGTGGCATCCACTTCCGCGTCCAGGCTGCCGCCATTGAAGCCGCCCAGCACGCCGTAGTCCGCCTCGCCGTCGCCAACGTTCTCGAGCGCGCTCTCCTCGGCGCTGTCAATGAGCGCGATGTCCTGCGCATCCTGCGCCGACTCCCCGTTCAGCTGCTGCTCCACAAAGTTACGCAGCGCGTAGAGTCCGCCGCTCTCCTCCTCCCCGTTGCCTCTGCCGCTGCTGTTGGCATTGCTGCCGCTGCTGCTGGGCAGCGTGCTGTTCTGTACATCGCCCATGTCCAGGGTCAGCCAGCTGAGGGACTCATTGAAGCTGCTGACACTGCTGCTGGTGGGGCTCGACGATGTCAGCTCGCTGCTCAGGCTGAGGTTGTTGCCGCCGGCGGCGCCCAGCAGCCACTCGCTGATGTCATCAATCAACGCATAGCCGGCCTCCTCGGCCGCCTGCGTCTCGTCCAGGCCGCTGGCCACGTCCTCGTACAGGGTTAGAAAGCTGCTGGGCGTCGAGGAGCTGCCGGCGCCCAGGCTCTCGCCATCGTCCTCTGCCTCTGCCACGCCCTCCACATTCTGTTCGGCCGTGCGATTGTGCAAACGGCCGAGCAACTTGCCCGCCAGCGATGTTGTTGTTGCTGTTGCTGCTGCTGCTGCTGTTGTTGTTGCTGTCGCTCTGGCAATTGTTGCTCGCACGGTTGTCGCTGTTGCTGCTGCTGCAGCTGCTGCTGGCACGGCCACAGCGGCGCCGGCTGCTGCGGCAATGGCAGCCATCATGCCGCTGCTGGCCACGCCCACCGTCGCTCTGTCGCCCTAGTGGGGCTCACCTAGAAGCGTAGAGCACGCCGCACGCTGCACGTCACGCGAAAGCTGCCGCTGCATATTCGCCACATTCTGCAAGTGGAAAGAGGGGGAGAGAAGCAATTAGCATAAAATAAGGTAATTAATTAATGTTTAAGATATATTCAGTTAACATGCAGTTAACATGCAGTTAACATCCATTCGTATATAGAATCCTAGTCAAGGAGTCCATCCATTTACCATCCACTTAACACCCACTTAGCATACAATTAACATCGAGTTAACATACTGTCAACATTCCGTTAACACGCAGTTAACATACAGTTAACATACAGTTAACATGCAGTTTACATGCAGTTAACATGCAGTTAACATACAGTTAACATACAGTTAACACACAGTTAACATACAGTTAACATACATTCGTATATAGAATCCTAATAAAAGAGTCCATAAATGGATGTACATCCACTTAACACGTAGTTAGCATACACTTAACACCGAGTTAACATACTGTTAAGATTCCATTAACACGCAGCTAACATACAGTTAACATCCGGTTAACCTCCACTTAATAATCAGTTAACATACAGTTAACATGCAGTTAACATATAGTTAACAATCAGTTAAGATACATTTAACAATCAGTTAACATGCAGTTAACATATAGATAACAATCAGTTAACATGCATTTATCAATCAGTTAACATGCAGTTAACATGCAGTTAACATGCAGTTAACATGCAGTTAACGCATAGTTAACATGCAGTTAACATGCAGTTAACATACAGTTAACATGCAGTTAACATGCAGTTAACATGCAGTTAACATGCAGTTAACTTACAGTTAACACACAGTTAACATACAGTTAACATACATTCGTATATAGAATCCTAGTCAAGGAGTCCATCCATTTAAAATCCACTTAACACCCACTTAGCATACAATTAACACTGAGTTAACATACTGTTAAGATTCCATTAACACGCAGCTAACATACAGTTAACATCCGGTTAACCTCCACTTAATAATCAGTTAACATACATTTAACATGCAGTTAACATGCAGTTAACATATAGTTAACAATCAGTTAACATGCAGTTATCAATCAGTTAACATGCAGTTAACATATAGTTAACATGCAGGATACATCCAGTTAACATTCAGTTAACATTCAGTTAACAACCAGCTAACATTCAGTTAACATTTAGTTATCATCCAGCTAACATTCAGTTAACATCCAAGGAGTTAGGAGGGAGGACTAGAAGGGAAGCTCGTGGCTGAGCTTAAAGCGCCTTGAGCTATGTTAAGGTAAATGTTACTGGTGAATGTTAATGCAAATGTCATTGTTTCATTCACACATGCGTACATATCATATGTATGTGCATGAAATACATACATATATACATCACATATGAATGCCCCGCATACAGCGCTGCCACGCGCTTCGCTTATTTAATAAACAACTAAAATTAATTGCAAAAGTGTAATTGATTTATACAAAAATAAGAGAGAGAGAGAGAGAGAGACAGAGAGAGAAGGCGAGCAGGAGAGTAAGGAGTGTAAAAAGTTATTGTTGTTGCGCTTGATTGATCGGTTGCCGCGGGCGATTTATTTAAAATATTAATAATATTGGCAGGAAGCAGGGCGGACACAGCTGGAGGCGCCTCCAGCACGCACGTTTAATTGCAATTGCATTTGCAGAACGAGAGAGAGAGAGAGAGAGAGAGAGAGACATTCGCTTTATTTAATGCTGCCTTTTGCGCCAATGCAATTATCTATCCATCTCTGTAGTTGGCCGGCCCCGCACGTTTAATTACCCTTTAATCAATTTATTGCCAATTATTCTACAAAAAGCGCCAACGAAAATTGTATAATTTAATTAAGTTAGCAAAAGGTTTTTATGTGTCGCGGCCCAGCCATTTGAGCCAACTGAATTAACTGTCTTTCTTGGCTGCTTTCAGCTCGCAGTTGAGACCTGAACGCAGTAGGAGGAGGAATGCCTCTCCCTCTTCCACTCTCTCTCTCTCTCTCTCTCTCTCTCTCTCTCTCTCTCTCTCTCTCTCTCTCTCTCGCACCTCCATACACTTTACAATTTGCGCTTTTGTATTTGCCAATTGGCGCTGATTAAAGCCTGCTTAGGCGTCGGCCCATAATTAAGGGACGGCTCATTGTGCTCTAATCAGACCGAGGGCATCGAGTGAGCACCTAATGGCAACGTGTTGCCCATTTTGTCCACTCTGCCCAATTGCCAGCCAGCCATACGACTCCACTCAAGTGCATCGAATCTTGGCGCTCTGAAGTAAATGAGGCGCGGCTGATTGGCCTCGAGCTGGCTGATAATACGCATTGATATGCCAAACTAATATGCCCTCTTCAAATAGCTCTTCACAGAGTATGCACTGCATGAGCATAACGTGAGTAGAAGAAGTAGAAGCACAGACAGCTTAGCTCTGTTGACATTTCCTTCGATCAGAAATTCCTTTTGATTTCTTTTCCAATTACTGAGCTACGCACACAGCTGGCGGCGAAGCTATGTATAACACATGTGTACATAGATATATATATATAGATATATATGTCTATACATATATCCGTAGCTAATTCCGGCGCATCCGCGCGTCAGAACTAGTCTAGTCAAATGGGCACATAATGCGATCGTAAACGTGTCGAGCTGTGCGTGCCGCGAGCCGGAGTGTGTGGAGTACGTTTATTCGGGGCTCGTTGCGGCTCACATGCAGAGAGATGCCGCAGCGACGTGCCACTCAAAATCCGTGCCAGCTGCCAGGTCCTGGTCGTGGCCCAGGGCCACTGCCAGGGCCCGGGCCCGGCTCAAATAAAGAAATGAGCAAATTGTTGGCTCTAATGAAATTTTGGCGCAATACGCAAAAGCGAGCGGAAGAAGGAAATCACAAGTGGCCCAAGGAAAGGCCAAAGCGAGCAGCGGAGCGACCCAATACAGAGCTGCACTTGAGTGTGGCTGTGTGCGAGAGTGTTTTGGTTGCCTTTTTCATTAATTACTACGGCAAATGGCAATAAGAAGAGGAAGACGAGGAAGAAGAAGAAGAAGAATAAGATGGAGATGGGGATGGGGATGGGGATGGGGGTGGAGAATGGCCAACAATGCCGAGAACTCAACACAATTCCAACTTGGCACCGAGCTGAGCTGAAGTCGTGTAATTAATTTCACTTTCGCTTGAGCGATGATTTTGAATATGCGACGACCGCACGCAATCCATGCGAAAATCGAAAAATGCTGTGGATAACCCGTGGCTCGCTGCCACCCGGAGGCCCAGGATGCCCCTGCCCGCCGGCTCGGGCAAAGCAACCCAAGCCCTATCCAAACAACGGAGAGTAAGAGTGTCATTTCCTGTCGCTGGCACCCCATTCATGCGGAGCCCAGACCCAGCTCGACCCAGCTCGACATGCGACCACATAATTCAGTCTTGTTTGTTGCTGGAATGGAATTGTTTTGTCTCTCAGCCATACTAATCAGCATTGTAGGCATACTAATGGCATTATTATGGCTGCTGCTAGAGATAGAGATAGAGATAGAGATAGAGATAGAGATAGAGATAGAGATAGAGATAGAGATAGAGATAGAGATAGAGATAGAGATAGAGATAGAGATAGAGATAGAGATAGAGATAGAGATAGAGATAGAGATAGAGATAGAGATAGAGATAGAGATAGAGATAGAGATAGAGATAGAGATAGAGATAGAGATAGAGATAGAGATAGAGATAGAGATAGAGATAGAGATAGAGATAGAGATAGAGATAGAGATAGAGATAGAGATAGAGATAGAGATAGAGATAGAGATAGAGATAGAGATAGAGATAGAGATAGAGATAGAGATAGAGATAGAGATAGAGATAGAGATAGAGATAGAGATAGAGATAGAGATAGAGATAGAGATAGAGATAGAGATAGAGATAGAGATAGAGATAGAGATAGAGATAGAGATAGAGATAGAGATAGAGATAGAGATAGAGATAGAGATAGAGATAGAGATAGAGATAGAGATAGAGATAGAGATAGAGATAGAGATAGAGATAGAGATAGAGATAGAGATAGAGATAGAGATAGAGATAGAGATAGAGATAGAGATAGAGATAGAGATAGAGATAGAGATAGAGATAGAGATAGAGATAGAGATAGAGATAGAGATAGAGATAGAGATAGAGATAGAGATAGAGATAGAGATAGAGATAGAGATAGAGATAGAGATAGAGATAGAGATAGAGATAGAGATAGAGATAGAGATAGAGATAGAGATAGAGATAGAGATAGAGATAGAGATAGAGATAGAGATAGAGATAGAGATAGAGATAGAGATAGAGATAGAGATAGAGATAGAGATAGAGATAGAGATAGAGATAGAGATAGAGATAGAGATAGAGATAGAGATAGAGATAGAGATAGAGATAGAGATAGAGATAGAGATAGAGATAGAGATAGAGATAGAGATAGAGATAGAGATAGAGATAGAGATAGAGATAGAGATAGAGATAGAGATAGAGATAGAGATAGAGATAGAGATAGAGATAGAGATAGAGATAGAGATAGAGATAGAGATAGAGATAGAGATAGAGATAGAGATAGAGATAGAGATAGAGATAGAGATAGAGATAGAGATAGAGATAGAGATAGAGATAGAGATAGAGATAGAGATAGAGATAGAGATAGAGATAGAGATAGAGATAGAGATAGAGATAGAGATAGAGATAGAGATAGAGATAGAGATAGAGATAGAGATAGAGATAGAGATAGAGATAGAGATAGAGATAGAGATAGAGATAGAGATAGAGATAGAGATAGAGATAGAGATAGAGATAGAGATAGAGATAGAGATAGAGATAGAGATAGAGATAGAGATAGAGATAGAGATAGAGATAGAGATAGAGATAGAGATAGAGATAGAGATAGAGATAGAGATAGAGATAGAGATAGAGATAGAGATAGAGATAGAGATAGAGATAGAGATAGAGATAGAGATAGAGATAGAGATAGAGATAGAGATAGAGATAGAGATAGAGATAGAGATAGAGATAGAGATAGAGATAGAGATAGAGATAGAGATAGAGATAGAGATAGAGATAGAGATAGAGATAGAGATAGAGATAGAGATAGAGATAGAGATAGAGATAGAGATAGAGATAGAGATAGAGATAGAGATAGAGATAGAGATAGAGATAGAGATAGAGATAGAGATAGAGATAGAGATAGAGATAGAGATAGAGATAGAGATAGAGATAGAGATAGAGATAGAGATAGAGATAGAGATAGAGATAGAGATAGAGATAGAGATAGAGATAGAGATAGAGATAGAGATAGAGATAGAGATAGAGATAGAGATAGAGATAGAGATAGGCTCATACAACTCATGTGACTTATAATTATACTCTCTCTTTCTCTCTCGCTCTCCCCTGCTCGCATCGATCCAGGCTTTCGGAGAGGCAACAAGAGGTGTCAGGCAAAACTAATTGCTTGGGACTTCACTTCCAACTTTCTGGCACTCCCGAGTCGCTGGAGTATGACATTGCAGCAATCGCAATGTCGCGGTTCATTTACAACATCCTGGAGGTAGACGTGGCGATGAGATGGCAGCAGGAGCAGCAGCAGGTCCTGTGAGTAGCTCACACACACAGTCGCACCTATGCCAGCCACAATAACCACGACACTCAATAAATCAGCAAGTGTAATTATTTTCGACGCCATTGGCGGCACTCAGAGCACGCGACTGGATACACACACGTGTGTGTGAGACTTGGAGTGGGAGAGGGAGCGCGGGGGGAGCGGGGGGAGAGCGAAAAGTAAGCCGAAACAATTGAAGTAAAGTTTGTCAGGCAAAGAGCAGCAGCAGCAGCAGCAGCGGCGGCAGCGGCAGCGGCAACTGCCTCACGTGTGGCCCTCGGCCCAAGGTTGTTGTCGGCTAACATATGCCACTCCCCCTCACCCTCCGCCTTCGGAATTCCATTGCCATTGCCAGTGGCCCCTTCAGGCATTTGTTAGCAATTAATTTGTTATATTTTCACCGCTTTTTGCTGCACTGCGTCGAGTCACATACTTCGATGTATTTATTTATGATGACGTCGACGTGCGGAATTTCGTGGCACGATTACGAGTATTTGCCTGAAATTGAGTTGACGCCAACGCCCCCAACCCCACCATACACACACACACACACACACACACACGCCCTGATAGGGTTGCTGCGATAAGCAAATTGGTTTCCGATTTAGTTAGCGCGTGCATGCGACTGGGACACATTTAGCCCAGAGGCGCAAGCGAGCTGCTTGGCCAGCACTGAGCAGCTGCTAAATAAATTTTACGACTGGCGGCGGGGGATGCTGCGGCGGGCGGGCGGGCCCACGACATGTGGTTAAACTTGAAAGCGCCCAGCTCAAAAGAAAAAAAAACCACCTGACAACTGTCAATAAACAGAAGCCGCCTGGGACGGACAACGCGAGCGGCAGGTAGGCACGTAGCGCTATCGAGTCGAGGCTGCACGTCCGACTGTCCACCATTGACAAGGGGCCAACATATTACTGTGAACCGAGTCGTAGTTGTTGTTGCTCTGAGTCAGCATGACATTTGCTTATTTTCGTTTCTATTAGCCGCAAGTCCCAGGCGTCTGCCGAACAATTGAAATTTATGTATTAAGTTTCGGCCAGCGCTGCGTATGAGTAATGCGCCCAACGAGCAAACGCGATCAGTGAATGACTGCGGCCTCACTCGCACTCTCCCTCTCACTGTGCCTCTTATCTGCGCCCCGCTTAAATACCTCTATTCGCGCCGCGCTTCGACAACGGCTCGTTGGTCTAGGGGTATGATTCTCGCTTCGGGTGCGAGAGGTCCCGGGTTCAACTCCCGGACGAGCCCACAGTGAAGAAGCGCGCCAGCAGCTTCCTTTCTTTTTCTTTTTTATTTATTTATTTCATATTTTCATTTTTTTTCGCTAGCGAGTGGCAAACGGATGCGCGACTAGCGCAAAATATATTTTTGTATATGGCGCAAAAACCGCTTATCGCTTCAAGTCTACTCAAGCGTCAACGGAGCGATTCATTCGAGAATTTCTTATGCTTCAATGAACCAGAAGTGTCGTCGTCGGCGCTGGTGCCATTCGCGTAGCGCCCACACTGATACACTATATATATATATATGTGTCCTATATACATTGTGGCTTATATATAAATATATGTATGTATGTATATATGCAGACAGTTTGTATGTATTTGCGTGTGCTGTGCGCCATTTGGCCCTCGCCCGCTGCCCTTTTTGTGCTGACCCCTTTAACGTTTTCAATCTTTATTTGCTTGAGCTATTGTCGCGCTTTCTGTTCTTCGTGTTTTTTCCTCTGAACAAAGCCCGAATCGCACGCTCAATTTTCCACGCCGTCTGGAGCTGTTTACAGCCCTAAAAACAACTCAAGCTGAAGCACATTAGAGCCAAGCGATATCTCAGCTCTCGCACTGATCGCTGCACTCTAGCCATTTCACTCTAACTCGTGCTGCTGCTCTGCTCTAAACTATGCGCGTGGGAGAGAGAGAGAGAGAGCACGATAAGGAAATGCCAAAGAGTGCGCAGCTTATGCATTGGATTAGAGATTGGAGATAGCATAGACCAGATATAGATAAGCAGAGTTATAGATAGATAAATGGTGTTTAGGCCAAGAGTAACAGAAGCAGAGTTAGCTGTGTAAAGTGTAAAGGGAATTATTTTGAAGAGGGAAAGATAACTTGAACCCAGCTCAAGTCGCAGCAATTGCAGCAGCTAACTCCAGCTTAAGCCGAGCGCTGCGAGATCACACAGTACAACAAAGAAATAAATAAATAAATAAATATATCATTTTTTATTGGATGGGCACTTTAAAAGCAAAAGACTTGTGGAGGCAGCAGCACAATGGGCTGCCTGGCGCTGGCGCTGGCCCTTTAAGCTCATAATTTATTCAAGCAAAACATTTTGCATCACAAAAGGGTGCAGCCAGCCACCGTTGACCACGCAAATGAGCAGCAAGAGGGAGGGGGGAGGGAGGGGGGAGGGGAATCTGCAGAGCAGCGAGTGGAAAGACGTTGCGGAATTATGCAGCAGCAGCGGCAGAGGCAGCGGCAGCTCTGCTCTGCTCAGCTCTGTGGCACACAAAGAAAGTGGCAGAAAATGAGCAGCGAACGGCGAAATTGGCAAACAAAGGGCAACACGATTGACGTGGCAGCTCTCAGCGCAGAGCGCTCGGAGTCCTGGTTTTTTACGGGCTAGCGAAAGGTCACAATTGCCGGACAATGGACGTGCGGCGGGTTAGCCTTTGCCGGGATTGGCTTCGCCACGGAGCGAGCGCAGCTCGGCGCTAAGAGCATATTTTGTGGCGAGCAGCACGCCTGCCGGATCGAGTCATCTAATCAATGTAGCGCCCGCCAGCTGCCACGCCCACTGTGTGTAGACAATGGAGAATATCTTTCATTAACTAATTAGCTTACTTTTTCATCTGGCTGGCAGAGTGCTCGCCTCGGCGGCTGTTGCGCTTTTGTTTAGCGGCGGCCCACGCCAAGGCCTGTGGCCACAACAGAGCCACCCACACAGAGAGGACACAGGCTGAAAGGATAACGTGTAAAATACATTCACTAATACAGTTTTTGCTGCCTTTGCCTTTGCCTTTGCTCTTCCTTGTCTTTGTTATTTTACGCTTTACAATTCTTTTGGGCATGGCAGCAAAATTTGTTCAGCAAACGCTGGGCCCGGGTCCTGTCCCCTGTCCCCTGTCCCCTGTCCTGGCCGTCCTGCGCTCGTTCGCTTTGATTAAAGTGAAAATAAATGAGGGTCCTAGACAGCTGGTGTTGCCTGGCGTGTACCCGCCCCAGTTCCCACTTTCCGCATTCGTCTTTTTCAGCCGCCGGCTGCCCAGCTCCTGCTGTGGCGCCAACAGCAGCCAGCGAGTGGGCAACTTCATTAGATGCCACTAAAAATACAAGCGCCCAAAGGCAACCTCCAGCCCTGCCTGGCCCCAGTCCCACTCCCAGCCCACTCCCGTGTCCTGCGCACCTATGGCTGCTCCACTGTTCAGCCTACAATTAAATGTGCCACGATGACGCTGCTCCATGGCGTTGCCCAAGTAATCAGACGCAAATTAGTCAAAAGGTGCGGGATCGGGTGGCTCCTGCTGCCCTCGCTCTCTATCACAGGAGCCAGTTAAGAGTTTCGTCTAGATAGCCTGTTCTAATTCTCTGCGGGCCTCGCTCAGCCCATTCAATTAAGCCTTTCGTAAATTCATCTCCAATACAATTTAAGGTCAAAGTTCAGGCTGGAGTGTGGAAGTTGGAGTAATATGAGATAGGCAAGGTATATAGTATATATATACAGGATCTCTACTCGCAAGGATATGGAATATGCAAGCGTAGCATAGATCGCCACTCTCCCAGTTACGCCGTAGAGCTAAGCCGTAAACAAGACCGTGTATAGCAGAGTGTCTATATGGAAGATACTTAAGAGATTTACTTGTATATATAAAATAATATAATATATTATATAGGCAACACTGCCCGCCGCATCTCCGCCCCCAAGCTCCACCTTAGCAACCTCTTCCAACCCTATCTAAAACGTTTCAATCCAGTTCAGGGTTTTCATCAAATTATTTTCGATTCCCCATCAGGTGTTTGGGCGGACGGGCGTGGTCGCGGGCCGTACTCTATTTATTTGGCTCATTTATCGCCGAAAGTTGGCGCTATTAAAAGGGCTGCTGGCTGTTCGGGGCCTATTCGGGCCGAAATAAAACCACTTATCCAACTAATCAAACTTATGCAATTATTGCAGCTTATTCAATTTAACGCGCGTTTGTCTGGGCCCCCACAAAGCGATGCCGAAACAACAAAAACTCCAATTAAATGCGCATAATACGCAAAACCCATTACGCAATTTGGCCGAAGGGCGACGGTGGGTGGGGCGGGTGGTTCAGTGGTGCGGCTGGGGCCAATGTTGGGTAACCCAACAATCACAGCAAGTGGTTCAACCATACAGCTGCCATTATGTATTTGTATATTTAGTGTGGCTAAAGCGTGCTCCACACACGCACACGCAGCTGTAATGTAATGAAAATCACATAAATTTGTTTAATTGCATTAGTTCATTTGACTGATCAAGATTGCTTATGACACAGATGTTTATATGCATATATATATATGACGGGTGTCATTGTGGTCGCCTTCCATTATAATTTACAACCAATTACGAATGAGCTCTTACGGAAAGACATTTTCTAATGGCTTCTCTCCTTCCCACTCCCAATTATGGCGAATGGCCTCTATAGCCAGCTCGCTCTCACTCATTAGCAGCTGGGCCTGTGTTCAGCTCAAGAGTTATCTTTGTCCCGCTCACGCACGCACGCATTGAGTGGCAATGAGAGCAGAATAAACGCAAATGAGCTGCGTTTAGCCAAGACGCAAACTCACTCGGATAATATTTTTACAGCTCTAAGCAAGCTCTCAGTCTGCAGCAGCCAATCAGAAACTGGGAAGCGTAGGAGAGAGATATTTGAAAGACCTGTTTGATCTCACTATATATAAATAAATATATAAAATATATTAATATTAGAATATATCCAGACGGACAGGGCTAAAAATATACATTATGGAATCTGCCACGCCTCCTTCTGCCTGTTACATACATTTCTACAAAACCATTATACCCTGTTCTCTCATTTTCAATGGGCACAGGGTATAACAATTATATTCATGTTTTTAGTTTCAGCTTACTTCTCTCAAAATTCTCTCTCAATTCCGGCTATCCGGTAAAGTGTTCAGCCGGAAATGCAATTCTCGAACCGTAAACAAAGGCAAAACTCACTTTAATTATGTAAAATATCAAACGAATTTCGTGCGCAAATATCATTTATTATTGTAATCGAAACGAGAAATTTGAAAATAAATTGAAAGTCAAACTGATTCGGCCGAAATGTTGCCGATATTACAAACGCAATAAGCAAATGGCCAAAATCGAGAGAAATCCGAACAATAATATTGGCGCGGCAGCGCAAATATTAAAACAATTCGAATGGAAGTTAACAAATAAGAGGAAATATATGTATATATATACATAATATATATATATATATATATATATATATATATATATATATATATATATATATATGTATATTTATATGTAAAATAAAATTCAATAAAGAATCCACATGCAGCTGGGCACTGCTGAGGTTAAGCATATCGAAGGGGGCCAACGAGAGGGGGCGTGGCCAGCTGGGGGCGTCACCATGCCCCGACATGAAATGAACTGTAATCAATCGCGTGGCCGAAAAGTCGGGCAGTGGTCAACAGTCAAGAGCGATGCCGCCTAGCGGTACAATTGTAATTTCCGAAACAATTTATGGAGCGCCCTTCGTCCTCGCACACACACACACACACACACACACACACACACACGGACAGTTCTTCCAGCCGCAACAACAACATCCCACAGCAGAGAAATGCCAATTATTAACATTTTGGGGCCGAGCAGAGAAAATACAAAAAAATTCCTCGACCGCAAGGTAGAAACAAAACAAATTATTAACACCGGCCGTGGCGGTTGGCGGCGGGGAGCTGTTGAAAAATATTTTCAATATTTTGACCATGACCAGACCAGAGGCTGCGAGCGCTCGTCGTAATTCTTCGCCCTCTCCCTCCCCCTCGCCCCCTTTGGGTTTTGTTTTAAATTTTAATGCTTTTTACGAAACTTTTGCATACAAAAACATTTTCTGTTTTTTTCTGTGGTTTTTTGCCTTTTTGCTTTTTAACGATTCAACTTTCTGCTGGCTTTGCTGTAGCTGATATTTCATTCACATTTGGCCGGGCCAGGTGAAATTTATGAAATTTCGCACAGTTACTGATATGGCGGGGCGGTGGGCGTGGCATAAAGTATCTGCTTCTAGGAGCCCCGAACTGCTAATTAATTTTTTTCGTTGTTCGAAGGACGCTCCAGGTGCCAGCTCACCTGGCCAGCCAGCCTAGACACAGGTGGGCCAGGAGACTGGTGAGGGGGGTTGGGGTGAGGGTGGGGTCGCTGACCTGTGGCTAGCTGCACACACACACACACAGAGACAACTCCGGCCGTTAGGGCTCCTCATGGGCAAGGACATGCACGGAGCGCACTTTATCAATTTGATGTTGACAATAATTGCATTACATAAAGTTTGCTGTGTGAGCAGCCCAAGCACCCCCGGCCAGCCGATTTTAATGGGTATATATGCATCTATATATATCTATATATAGGGAGAGAGATATATATATAGTTGGGCATGAATATCAGATTAAAAAGTTGCCTGAAAACGTAGTTATTGCGGGTACTTGATGCAGGCTACTGAATGAGGCAGCAGCGTCAACAGCTCGACTAGGAGATACCCTGCTAATGGATTACTTTTAAATAATATGCCTAGGTACGGGCCTCATGAGCTCTTCTCTTACTGGCATCTCAATAGATGAAGGAGGCATCGACAAAAGCTCGACTAGGAGATACCCTGTATAAAGATAACCTGGGAATAGCCATTATCAGCTCGTCTCTTACAGGCAACTCTATATATGAAGGAGCCAAATAAATGGGGGCGCAGTAGTGCTGACTGCTCAACCAGCAGATACCCTGTAAATATTCGACACTTGCATAACAAGCGTAGCTATGCCGTAGCTCATGTCAGGCATCTCAATCGATGAGCAACGCAAGTAAATGAGGCAACAAAGCTGTTGCTCAGCTATAAGATACCCTGTAAATAGTGTACTAATTAATAATATGCTTGGCTATGCCTTATCTCTCATTAGCTCTTCTTCTTTAGGCATTTCAATAGCCAAGTCAGGCATATATATGCAACAGCTCAACTAGAAGATACCCTGTATATAGTATACTAGTGCATACTTGCCTAGTTAACCCTCAACTGCCATCAGCTCTTCTCTCTGGCAGCCATCTCTCCAGCTGATTCGCCTTGAGGCAACCGCCAAGCACATATGCCCGCCTGCACTCTACGTACAGGGTATAATTATAAATTGACGCATGCACGAATGACTCTGAAATTCTCATTAAACTGTGAGAACAGAACGCCAGCTCGAAGTGTTGCCTGGTTACGGCGCTTAAGACACGACCGGAATGAAATGATTGACTTTAGCAGCGATAGTGGGTGGGTGGGTGGTTGGTTGGTTGTCGAGTGGGTGTGTCGGCGAGAGACAAGCACATGACACCACATGAAAATGCGACAACAGACGAGGAAATAAGAAATTGAATGCCTCGACATGCTCGAACGCGTCAAGTCTGAAACATGAAAATGAAACGCCAGACAGCAGGCGAGTGTGGGGGGCTGTGAGGGGGGTGTGTGGGGGTGGGGCAACAATACCCAAGTGGCAAACATTCCCATGTCGCACACACACACACAGATAGCTGCAGCTGTGCCATGAGGTCCTGGCCATGTCCTGCGAACAGAACGATTGCACGTTCCACTGCCGCTGCCGCTGCTGCTGCTGCTGCTGCTCTCGCTGTACCTTTTGCGGGCGTAATGGGCGTGGTAAACGAGTTGCTGCTGCGTTATTGAATTAAACGTAAAGACACAACACACATACACAGAGAGAGATAGAGAGAGAGGGAGAGGGAGAGAGGGAGACGTGTGTCGTGCATATGTATGCATATTTAATGAGTGGGCGGAGCGCTACGGCAATTTATTGTTGCTCATATTGGACAGAGTTAAATATATATATATATATATATATATGTGTGTGTGTGTGTGTTGGCCATAAGTGTGAGCTTTCGCCCAATGCAAGTGCCGTTCATTTGCGCAAGCTTAAGACAGTTTTATGGCGCTCGCCACGCTAGCAACAAAAATTGTTGCTGCTGGCAGCTGACAAACGACTTGCGCCGACAATAAATACATTATAGTTAGCCAAATTAAGCTTGGCTCAGCAAACTCCAGTTGCAATTTATGCGACGAGAAGTGCAGCTATATATATAGATATAGATATGTATATGTATATAGATCTATAGAGCTATTCCAAGTGAGCTGGGCCATGCTCTACTCAGCGCAGACTTTCCACATCAGTTGCTTGCTATGGTATGTTATACTATATAAGTATATGTTATGGAAGAGAAGTTCCTAGCTCAAGCTTGGCCATATATATCATCAGTTAAGATCCGATCTATATAAAAGACTGTCAGCTGCTTAGCGCTGGTTACTGAGCTAGTAAATGAAATAGACTCTAAGTGCTATATACTATATATATACATGTCTTATATATACGGATCGTATATATATATATCACAGTCTGTCTATTCATTTATATTCATTGATCCATCTATATTCACTCTCATATATATTATATATTCTTTTCTCTCCCTTTCTCCCTTTCTCCTCCTCCATCTGTTTTAATTATTACATTCTGTTGTTGCTGCTCTTAATGCCCAGCCGGCTGGCCGTCCGGCCGGAGAGCTTCCGTCTTAGCACTTGGAAATTATGCGGCTCAGCGGTCCATTTAACACTGGCGGGACCCCGGCGGACGGCCGCCAGTGGAGCCCGCCGGAGCCCTGATTAGTAGTGGATTGTTGTAATTAATAGAAGGCGCTTGGTTGCCAGGGGCTGGCCGGCTGGTCGGCTGGCCGGCTGCCACGCAATCTGCGGTAAATGTCATAAATGTCGCATTCGAGTACGCCGAAAAATGCAAATCATAGTGAACCTTTTCGTTTTTTCTTGTTTCCCGGGAAGCCCCCACTTGGGCGGAGTCCACAAATATGCGCATAATTAATTCGGCGCTGCTTGTTGGGTCTTAGCGAGTTCGAGGCGAAGTAGATTAAATGGAATTTTGTCAAAGTGTTTTACTTATTTTAATTAACCTCGCGCACGGCCGCTGCCTGCGTCGCTACTCACCAATTCCAGGGTATTTCGGCTCTCAGTGCGACGCGATCGATTCGAAGCGAGCGAATTCCAAAGTATTTAGTCTGCAAGTACAAGAGAAGTAATCGCCGGATTAGTCGCCAGATCAACTTCGTGTGCCGAGCCAGAAAACGTTTACCAAGTTTAACGACTGAGCCGCGCGGCTCAGCCCACCAGAGCCCCGGACACGGGCTGCAGCATCGACGTGCCGCGTTTTACTGCCAGCAGCAGCGGCGCGCGACTGCAGCAGTTAAGCCCCAAATATATGCAAAACAAAGCGTTCGTCATAAAAGCGAGAAGTAAAGCAAGTGGGCGGGCCCTGGGCTGGTGACGACTGGAGCATGCTCTGTCAGCAGGGGCAGCTTAACAGTGCTTGTCTTCGCCTAGCGGAGTCTTCAGGCAGATAGTTGGATGTAGTCTAGTTTGGTTTATATAGCATCAGCAGTAAGTATCAACAGTCCTGCATACCCGATATACCCCTTATACGCCTTATACCTTAGCTTATATATCCCATATACCCGACATACCCGATATACCCGATATACCCGACATACCCGATATACCCGATATACCCGACATACCCGATATACCCGATATACCTGACATACCCGATATACCTGACATACCCGATATACCCGACATACCCGATATACCCAATATATCCGATATACCCGATATACCCGATATACCCGATATACCCGATATACCCAATATACCTGACATACCCGATATACCTGACATACCCGATAGACCCGATATACCCGATAGACCCGATATACCTGATATACTCGATACGCCTTATACGCCGTATACCCTATATACCCTATATACCCTATATACCTCATACACCCCTGACACGCCTCACACCCCTCACACGCCCTCACACTCCTCACACCCCTCACACGCCCCCACACCCCTCTCCGCCCACATTGCGTGAGCTTACTGCAGCACAGCACAAAGAGATAGGCAACAGCAATATCATTGTTCCAGCCATTCGTATAGCCAGCGCAGTGTAGCACGTACGACAGATAAATATATAGATAAAAGTGGGCGGAGCAGGGCCGACCGGCCGCCCGCACCACTCAAAACTGAAGTCAATTCATGCCCTTGTGTATGGATTTGGGCCCTGTTCGGTAGCTGCTGCCGGTGGCTTTGGCAACACATCAAACACAGGTTTCTACTTTGGCTAATTATTGATTCATGTAATGGGATGGAGATATATGTAACTGTATAATGAGTTCGCTATAGGGCGTGTTTGCTGGTGGCTTACTCAAGTCGGAGCCAGGAGAGCTGCAGAGATGCCCTCAGTGGAACAGAGTATTGCTGAGGCGCATACGCCCGATGGCGACAGTCTAAACTGATGTTTAATAAAGTCAATTAAGACTGGAACTTGAAGGTATCCCAGTCAATATATGCCTCATGCCGATCAGACTCAAGAGAGAGGGAGAGAGGGAGAGCTCTATTGATGGCCTCATTAATCTCTCTCTCTCTCTCTCTCTCTCTCTTCACCTCGCTCTATATCTATATATCTATATCTTGCATCGCAATTGCTGGCCGCTGAGCTTGCCAGCTGCTCGGGGACCTGAGCTCCCATCCAATCAGCGCTTTAAAGTCCCTCTGTTCCGGGGAGGGACGAATTGAAACGTTACACCCAATGCTGGGAGTGCAGTCAAATTTCAACTTCGCATAGTTGAACGCCTTTTTCGAGTTGGTAATCCGCAGCGACAAGCATAAAACAAAACGCACTCAACCGGCAAAGTGGCTGAGGGCGGGTCTGCCCAGCTGTGCGCATACCCTGTAGGCCGAAAGGCTAACAGGCCGAAGGAGCTGAGTTGGAGGTGAAAAGAAGTCAGTTAGGTATACATAGAGTCCACATACAATCCACATGCAATCCACATATAATCCACATGCAGTCCACATACAATCCACATGCAATCCACATATAATCCACATGCAATCCACATGCAATCCACATGCAATCCACATACAATCCACATACAATCCACAAATCGCCCATACACATTTATATTGAGTAAACGTAGCCTTCACACTTGCTTCACATGTATCTACATATAGAGTCCACATAT
The DNA here is from genome assembly GCA_035047485.1 of Drosophila peninsularis. Classification (NCBI taxonomy): domain Eukaryota; kingdom Metazoa; phylum Arthropoda; class Insecta; order Diptera; family Drosophilidae; genus Drosophila; species Drosophila peninsularis. The sequence continues at coordinate 3,604,855 of JAWNPN010000041.1, forward strand.
AGGATATACAGAGTCCACATGGAGTCCACAGTCACATAGCGCGCGTCTGTAGGGACTCTACTAAGCTCTCTGGAGAGTCCTATATTAGCTGCACACAAAGCTGACCATGCCCCACCTCCAGGCCTCGGTTACAGAGTATGGGAAAGCCAAACTGAGTTTTCATGAAAAGCGTTGTACGCCATTTGCCAATATTTGTGTTTTATTTCTGAGTTCTTTTATTTTGTTGTTGTTTCTTTTTAGTTTGTTTTGTTTTTTCTGCTTTTTGGCAACATTTCGTGGCACATGCACAGTTGTTGTTGTTGTTGTTGTTGTTGTTGTTGTTGTTGTTGTCGACGTTGTTTTTTCACACAGCCCGAAGTGCGAATTTCGCGTAAATAAATTTAATATCTGACACAATCTGCTCGAAGCGGTCAAAACAAAAAGTAAATGTGCTGGCCGCGCAGTGATCAGCCCAAGGATACCCTGTACATCAGTCGAGACTAGAAATAAATATTATTTACACATTATTTTGGATTTTAATTCATCAATCTGAACTCATGGGATCTACGCCATATATACCCCACCTGGCACGCTGTGCAGGGTATACGTGACAAGTGGTTCGCTGTTGCCAGCAGTTTCTGTGGACACCGAAAACCCTCAAACTAGATTCTGCGTCGAATAAACGAATTTGTAACTCGACGCTGATGGCGACACGGCTCACTTTGCCTTTATGTAAATAAATTATTTTCATTTATTTCTTATGCATTTCATTACAGTCCATAAAAAAGAGACAGAGCGAGAGAGAGAGAGAGACAGAGCACAAACGGGCGTCCATTCCATGTGTCAGGCAGATCCAAGTGCGTGTGGGAAATGTGAACTGAATCAAATTATCAATTCGCATTTGATTATCTTCGTGGAGGTCGTCGTTGCCGAGCTAGCAGCGCGGGATAACTATGTTAGAGAGCTGGGAGAATGATATCTGTGAGATTTATATAGGCAGAGGGGGGAGAAAGTGAGAGAGAGAAAGAGAAGGCGATGCAAATGGAGAAGCAGAGTTGCCAGACAGAGAAGCGAAGAGAGAGGGCGAAGAGAGGGCAAGTAAAGTGGAGAAAGAGAGAGAGAGAGAGAGAGAGAGAGAGAGAGAGAGAGAGAGAGAAAGAGAGAGAAAGAGAGAGAAAGAGAGAGAAAGAGAGAGAGAGAGAGAGAGAGAGAAACTGAGCCACAGATAGATGAAGTGAAAGCGAAAGAGCGAAAGGGAGCAACAGAGAGAGAGAGAGGCAGTGACCTGACTGAGGGAGAAAGAGAGTGGAGGGCATAGAGAGAAAGAGGACTAGTAGACACAGACATATAAATAGAGAAAGAGAGAGAGAGAGAGAGGTGAATATTAAAGAAATAAAAGGCATTAAAAGACAATTTAGTTGACAGATTGACTTTAGTTTCTTGCTCTTTCACTCTCTCTCTCTCTCTCTCTCTCCCTCTCTCTTTATCTACGCTCGCTTTCAGCATACCCCTTGGCCCCATACCATTTTATTGCTGCTGCAGTGTGGAGCGCGTGGGACAGCTGCTGAGATTGGCCGACGGACGGGCGGGCGGGCGTGCCAGACTCTTGGACATTTCAGCTTGGCATCTGCTATTATATAAGCTTTTTATGACCTACACCGTCTGGGCGTCCGGTCAAGCCTGGCGCTGGCTGCGCTCTGCGTTGGTCGCTTGTACTTTGTACTCTGCCATTTGACTTCACTCCTGCTGTAGCGTGCTTTTATGGCACTTCGGTGCTGCTTGGCTTCAAATATGCAAATATGCGCCCTGCCCTGCCCCGCCCTGCCACGCCCATCAATGTTGCGGCAGGGCCGACAAAGCGACCAAAGCCAAATAAATTTATATGAAAAATGTCAAGTCTCTCTCGCACGCTCTCTCTCTCTCTCTCTCTCTCTCTCTCTCTCTCTCTCTCTCACACTGTTTCGGCAGGCACTGAAAATATTTATGCATTTGGCCGTGAGGCAACTCGGCTGATGTTGTACCGCTCCAGCTCCCTCCCCCCCCCTCCTCTCTCTCTCTCTCTCTCTCTCTGCTAACTTAGTTCCCATTCCCATTGCCATTGCCATTGCCAGTCGCTGTTGCTCCAGTTCGAAACTTGCGCGTAGATAAAAGTCATAAAGTTTGTTCAGCGCCCTTGTCGCCCCAACCCCCACCCTGCGCCACCTGCAGCCCCCACCCTCACTCTGCCGCTCTCTCTGTTGCTATCAGACAGCAGCTGAGGCTGTTGCTTTCTGCGCGCATTCAAATAAATAAAGAAAGAAGAGGCAGAAAAAAAAACACTTTTAGCGAGCATCATTAAAGCGTGACGCCCCCGTTTTGGGTCCCCTTAAGAGACTGAGGCGCTCGTGCCCTTAAAAATAAATGGGTATAAATTTGCCTGAGTGCATTTAATGAGCAACAAAATGTTTGCGGCGCCTCCCCCCAGTCATTGCCGCCACTTTTAATAGCCGCGAGTCAACCAGGCCAGAGCAGGACAGACCAGACTCGATGCCATGAGAAATCAATGCGCCTTCAGGAGCTGAACGCAGACGAATGCGACTGCGAGTGGGAGTGGGAGTGGAGCTAGTGATAGTTTCACTCGCAGCTATTGCCCATTAATCTGCCGTATAAAACACATTTGAGCTTAGCTCACGAGGCAGCCGAACGCAACTCGGATCAAGCTGCGATGCCACTTGTTGAGCTCAGCTGATGTCAGTTGCTAGAGGGCCGAGTGTGCAGTGCTTGGGACGACTAGCACATACCCTATGGGAGTGATCTGAATGGAGCTTGCTTCAGGCTCGCTGGGCTCAACAGACAGCTCTATATACCCCGTTTAGCAATGCGTACAGAGTATCGCTGGGCTCAACAGACAACTCTATATACCCCGTTTAGCAATGCGTACAGAGTATCGCTGGGCGTAACAGACAACTCTATATACCCCACTTAGCAATACGTACAGAGTATCGCTGGGCGACTCTATATACCCCACTTAGCAATACGTACAGAGTATCACTGAGCTCAACAGACAACTCTATATACCCCGTTTAGCAATGCGTACAGAGTATCACTCTTAACCGATCCCTACTCGACAGAGCTCTGCTTACGCACTCCATAGTTGATAAGGCCATATACCCAACTGCCAACACGTACAGGGTATCAGCCACATCCGATCTCCAGTCTCAAACAGGCAGCGCGATAAAGTCGCAAATTTATTTGTCATGTGGCAGCTAGAAAAGTTTGGTATTTGCTCCGGCTAAGTTGCATTGAAAAGTTTTTGGCGAGAGAGAGAGAGGGAGGGAGAGAGGGAGGGGGAGAGAGAGAGGGAGCGATGGCGACTCTTGTTTGGCCGCAGCCCGAGCTCGAGTCGGTATTTAAAATTGTGGCTTTGGGCGATTTGCGATTTGCGATTTGCGATTCGCAGATTCAACAAAAGTCAGACGGCAGAAAGTTTTTGGCGCAGCCCCAGACAAAGGCAGCGACTGAAACCTTAATTAAATATCAATTTCCGGTCGAGTATCCGCCGTAGATACATATGCACGTTGGCGTCTTTGATCCAATGTTGGCCACAGCCAGGGCCAGGTCCGACAAACAAAAGTGGAAAAGCCATAGAAAAGCTCATTTACTTGACCAGGCACGCAATTTTTGAGAGCAGCAGAGAGGGGCCGGGGCGGGGGCGGGGGCGGGTGCGGGCGGCTGGGTGCTGCGATAATGTATGCAGCTATTTGGTATACACATATCACTAACTGACAAGATATATGCAGGAAAGTTTGCGTGTTTGCTTTGCCCTTTGTCGCTTGCTGCCTGCAAGCAAATGGCAAAAGTTTTATGCCCTGCCCTAGCAGGCCGCCCGCCCCGCCGTAAACCTACCCCCCGCCGGAACAGAAACTGAAGCTGGAAGCTGTTGGAAATGCTAATGGCAGCAGGCGCAGATAAACATACAAGCATGACAGATGGAGAGAGGGAGAGGGGGAGAGAGGGGGAGGGAGGGGGAGGGACAGGCAGATCAAGGCTTGGCTCATAATTGAATGTTTGTTAATGCAGCGCCCTTTGTGTTGCCTACTTTTAGGAGTGCAAATTCACAACGGCTGCGTTTGATGGCACCCAGAGAGAGAGAGGGCGAGAGAGGGCGAGAGAGAGAGACAAAAAGGGACAAACTGCTTGGCAACTAATTTAAATACATGTCATGAATTTAACATAAATAAATAAAATACAAAAAAAATGCCAGAAATGGCCCCATTTTTATGGCTCTTGTGGCTCGTCGTGTTGTTGCTTGCTTTTTGGCCAGAAGAATGCAAGGCGCAGGGGCGCAAATAGTGCAAAAGTTGCTCAGCATTGGCTCGCCCGTGGGCGTGGCTGGCTGGCTGGCTGGCTGTACGTGCCCGCTGCGCTCAAACTTTCGAAATGAAGTGAACCTAAACTTTGCGACCCAAAGTCAAGGCGACAGGCGACAGGCGACAGCAGTCGGCCAGGCCGGGCCGTGGGTGGGGCGCGTGGGTCGACATATCAGCAGAAGATAATATCGTCCAACCGGATTTTTAATCAAAAGCAAAACGATCCGGCTGACCCCTCGTGAGCCACAGATTTTTGTGTTTCTTTTTCCTCCACCCGCTGCCTCCCGCTGCCCCTCTGCCTGCCTGCCAGCGCCAGTTTTGAGCAATTATTGTAAGAGTCCACATGCTGGCAGCAACAACAAAAAAAAGGAAAAAAGAAAAGAAAAGCTGAAAAACGCTTTCCAGCTAGTGCTCTGCCGATGAGCGATGGCGAGTTGAAGGCGGCGGATGGGTTCTGGCTGAGCTGCTCACTGAGCAGGGTAGCTTGGCGAACCGCCGCGAGCGGGAGTGCAGCTTTCCAGGGTATGCGCAAGTTGGTGCGACCCGCTGCGCGCCTCAAACAAACTTTTGTGGCGACAAGGGTTCCGCAGTGCCTGCTGGGGGCTCGCCGAGTCCAACCGTCAACAGGAATTTGTTTTTGCCCCCCCCCCCCCTCTCCCTCCCTCTCTCCCTTTTTTCTCAGTTTTTGATTCCCAGCCAAATAAATAATTTTGTCTCTGCTCGGGGTTTATTGGGTTTGTAATAAATTTAAAGCTCTATCTCGCTTTGTCCAGCTGCCCCTGCTTATCTATGTCTCACTCTCGCCCACTCCCCCTCTCTCCCCCTCTCTCTCTCTCTCAGTTCGGTTCATTTCGGCTAAGCCGGAAGGGATCAAACGTTTTGCATATTCCGATTTCAGCGAAGCCGTCAACCAAAAAAGGATAACAACTCGCGCCTGCTGTTGCGGCCGTTGCTGGCCCAGCTACATAATTTATGAACATAAATTGTGGGCGTGGCCCGGGCAGCGGCCAGAGGCCGTAATGTGATAACTAATGACTTTTCTGACTGCAGATGCATGCAAATTGCCCGCCATCTGCGCCGAGCTGCTAATTTGAAATCCGATTCGCAATTAACCGTCCGTGTCCAGAGGTGTTTCAGTGGCTCCGATGGGTGGTGGGTGTGAGCTGAAGCCGCTTAATGCGGTAGAATATGACGCTCGCAGCTGAGGAGGGAGAGTGCTGAGTGCTGATCTCAGCTGGAGCAGCTCAGCCTGAGCTTGATCTGACTCTGCCCAAAGCTGCGCTGCGCTCGCGGCCTTTGACTAATGCCCCTAATCGCGCGGGCAGCCAAGCAGCTAATAAAGACTAATCGCTGGGCGCTATTTTTAGTTGTCGTGCCAATCAAACGCGTCATTAGGCCTCCGTTTCAATTACATGCCAGAAGGGTGCTACAGCTCACTCCCTCTCCCTCTCCCCCTGCCACTGCCACTCCCACTCCATCTTCTGTGCCCCACTCCACGCGGCGGCGGCTAAGTAGAGCTATAAGTGCAGCAATTTGCATAGGGCGTGCGTCGGCGAGTCCTGGCGAGTCCTTCACTCAGTCAGTGGCAGTTGGCATTGAGCTGAAGTGGAACTACTAGCAGGAGGAGCGCAACTCCGGCTCGGAGCAGCGCAGCAGTCGGCTGATTCGATCAGTCCGGGCGGCCGCCGGGCAAATTGCTGCTGAAATGTGTTTATTCCAGCTAGATGATTTTGAAAAGCGATAAAGACTCGACGGCAGGGCGCTGCAGCTAAATTCTATGAAGCCCGCTGCCCGGCCCCATTGACAGCCAGCCGGGCGGAAGCAGCTCCAGCGCCTGGCTGGGCGTCAATTGACAAATTGTCGCCCGGCCTGGCCGCCCGCCCGAAAGTCATCAGAACTTAAAGCTAATTTCATTTCGTTTCACTTGTGCCAAAATAAGCTCAAACCAATTTGGTTATTATTATTCATGCAGCTCTCTCCCTCGCGCTCCCTCGCCCTCCCTCGCCCTCAGTCTCCTGTCTCCTCGTGCCTTGGGTCCTCGCTTTTACAGCTTTGCATTGTTTATGCGCCTCTCTGGCTGTCGTCGCCTCGGCACGCATGTGCGCGCCCAGAAGCATGCAGCGCGTTCTGCGCTCAGCTCCGGCGTCTTCTCAAAATAAATTACGTATACGCAATGCTTAAAAGCGAACGTAAAATGTATGTATAAATGTTTGCAGTGTGTCTTAAGCACACAATGGCCGTGCAGAGCTTTTGTTTACTTTGCCTGTATTGTTGCTTTTAGGGCTCACACCCAGCCAGCCAGCCACCCACCCACCCACACACACCCGGCGAGTCTGCTTGCCATTGTGCGTTTGCTTTCTGCCCATTCGCCGTATATTTTTAGCAGCGAATGCTTAAGGGCGGCGCTCCGCCCCCGCCAGGGCAGCAGCTAATGGCAGGACCTCTTTCAAAATTGTCAGTTTCGATGTTTCGCACAATAAATAAATATATCTCGCCCAGCCGAGAATAAACACGCGCGCCGCCCAATCGATATTTAAATAAAAACATTTCCTAATAATATATTCTTTAACAAAAGAGTTGAGCGTCTGGACAGCACGCTAGGTGCATGAGTTCGCCGTGTTTAGCTGCTGCCAGTAGCGTCTTGCTGTGTTATTTGCTGTGGCATCTGGCTGGAGGTCTGAGCAGGTCTCAGCGGAAGCCGCAGTCGTCGGCCGCTAGCCCATGCTGCGTATACGCAATGCGAAGCCTACTGAATACTGACTGACAGAACAAGCTGCGACATCCCTCTCCCTCTCTCCCTCTCTCTCTCTATTATCTCTTCCCTTTTGTCCGTCTAATTAAAAATGTTTTGTGCGCACGCAGCTCAGCTCTGGCTCCCAGAATGAACTCATGAGCTGCACCTCAGCCGCAGGAATGTCCTGCGACAATAAAAATGTCAGTTTTGCGTGTGGGCACTGCCAAAGCCAGCTGGTAAGCTGCCATAAATCACGGCCCGGGCCCGGGCCACGCCCCGCTAATTAATTAATTGGCAGCTCTCGCGCAATCGCAATTGCAATCGCCATCAGAACTGGCATCGCCAGCGCAATCAGCGCTGACGGATCTGTTGTCGCTCGGCGGCGCAGCATTTGCGTGTCCCAAAAACGAATTGTCAGCAGAAGCAGGGCAAACAATTAGCGCTTAGTGGCAGCCCCTCGCCGCCCACTCGCCGCCCACTCGCCGCCCACTCGCCGCCCACTCGCCGCCCACTCGCTCTATCTGGGCCAATCGACGGCACGCACTCGCCCGAAATACCCGCTCTCGAGACTTATGCATGCCGCTCACGGCACTCGATTCGTAATTCATAAGTCGCACAACTTAAAACTCCCACGCAAGCAGCAGGAACTAATCCGAGTCCGAGTCCGAGTCCGAATCCTGCCACTGGCACGCGCCATGTCGTGCCGCAGCGCGACAAATTAGCGCAAATGTTTGCAAAATGTTGCCGCACGCGAAATACTCTTGGCCAGTGCGGGCGGCCACGACAGGTGGCTCCATAAAAAACACCTTGTCTTGATTAGCCGCGCTGCCATAAATACGCTGCCAATAAAACGCCGGCGGCAAATAAAATAATATCTTCATCAATATAGATGGCGAAAGATATAAAAAGCTCGGCGCCATAGCAGCTGCTCGCGATATATATTTGAATGATATATATATATATATATACATATATATATATATATCTTGCATTATCTGCCTGAGCTGCTCTTAGATTCAAACAATTTTATTTATGTATTTTTTTATTATTACATGCGGCATTATTAACTCAGTCAGTGCGGCATGAACTTATCCCAGTACCAAAGCCAAATGTTTCAGGCCATAAAATATGCACAGGAATATAGATGGATTTATATATATATATAGATATATGCAGACAGCTCCCATAGAGGTCTTCAATTCAGTATTGTCTTCAGGCTGTCTCTGAAGCCCAAGCTAAATATATATTGATGCATGCATGATTAACACTAACAGCTCTCTCCAGCTATCCGGCTATGCATCTGCCATCTATATGCATGCAGCGCAAAGTCTGCTCATTGAAAGGGGTATCTGCTAGTCGGGCAACTCAAAATAAGAAATACTCTGCATATGGCGGCAGAGCATACTTAAGGCAGGGTATTTACAAGTTAGGCAACTCCACTTTTGGTCATATGTCAATGTGAAAGGGGTGTCTGCTAGTCAGGCAACTCCAAGAGGGGCAAGAGCGGTATATTTGCTAGTTTGCCAAGTCCTTTTTGCATCATATGCATCCTTATTACAGGGTATTTCACAGTTAGGCAGCTCCTGAGTTTGTCAAAGCAAATTTGAAAAGGGTATCTGCCAGTCAGGCAGCTGCAACAAATAAATACTCTGCATATGTGGGAAGATTTCAATTAAAGCAGGGTATTTACTAGTTGAGCAACTCCAAAAAGGGGTATTCACTCCAACCAGGCATACACTGCATCAAATGTGCCCCTTTGGGGCAGGGTATTCTCTAGTCAGGCATGCCCACTCAGTGCAGGGTGAGGCTTTTGAGCCTGATGCACATTAGAAAGAGTATCTTTTAGGCGTTAGGCTACTTCTATGTCTTTCAGATTCATAGTTACTGCCAGGTATCTGCTAGTCAGGCACTCCCGATTATTTTTTTCTCGCATTTACTGCCTCAATACCAATGCTCGCCTTGAGCTTTAAGCTAAGTTTTGCTTACAGCTAAAATTATTTATTTAGAAAATGCCACAGCGAGAGAGAGAGAGAGAGAGAGAGAGAGAGAGAGAGAGAGAGAGACATGCCACAATAAATGCCAAAGAGATTCAAATCGCGCAAAATATTTGCCAATTTTTGTGGATTTGCGTTTGACTTTGATGCATTTATAAATACAAAATAAAATATAGAAGAGAGTGTGAAAAGAGAGAGAGAGAGAGAGAGAGAGAGAGAGAGAGAGAGGCAGCGAGACGTTTGAATATTTTGCTTTTGTTCGCACTTCGGACCTCGGCCAGCAAAATGTATTTAAATAAATTCGTTTTATTTGCCAGGCGAGAACTCAAACATTTGCTTTATTCAATGTTTGCTGTGCGTGCGTGTGCTGCATTGTTCGGCTGCTTTATGAAATTTTTTAAGCACATTAAATTTTGTTTTTGTTTTTTATTGTGACGCAACAAGGCAGCATCTTGGCAGGTTAATGTGGTTAGCCGACACGTCGGCGTCTTTTCGCCGTTGTTGTTGCTTGTTGGCTGGAGCAGCGCTGGCATCTGGGACTTGATTGTTAGTCCGCGCAACGCACAGCCCCCATGGACACCCCCCCCCACACACCCCCCCACACACACACACACGCATATGTGAACAAGTGTTTGGCATGTTTCTTGGTTGCTTTCTTTACTGCTATTTGTTCTTTGTTGTTGTTGTTGTTGTGTTGCTTTCTGTTTCGCTGACTGCTGTCAAAGATGCCCTGTTCAAGCAGTGCTGCGCCGGGCATATAGGTTTCTGAGCTGCCTCCAGGCCGAGCCAGAGTTAGTCTCAGTCTGCAGCTGTGCCATCTACAGAGTAGCTGCCGCCCCTCACGCCCGGCCTCTGCCTGCCAATTATAAATTCGTCAGCATGTTCCTAGCACAAAGGCAGCTGCGCGGCTCGTGCCCGAGGATGATTTCACAATAAACTGATTTCGAATTGATGCGTGCTTAAATAATACTTATATCAGGGCCGCATTAACATGTGTGCATGGAGCTGCTGCTGCTAGGGTCAGGGAGTAGCAAGGAATTTGTGCTCCAAAGGCAGCTTGGGGAAAGCGAGCGTGAAAACTTTCAAGAATGTTTTCGCTATGGATGAAGAGTGAGTGAGAGAGAGAGAGAGAGACAGAGAGGGGGGGAGGCATTTTGCCCAGCTTTAGTTACTCAATTCATTAGCTAATCCACCCCACACGCACGCCTCTCTCACAGGGCATAAGGCACAATATTTGTCCAACATAATATGTCGATGGCAATGGCCTGGCCAATTGGCCAGGCGAGCCAGAGAGAGAGAGAGAGAGAGAGAGAGGGACTCCTGCTGCGGCCCCAACGCATGTTTCTGACTTTTATGCCCAGCCCGGTCCGGCCCTGGCATCTTTGTTGTGGTCAAGATCTTGGAGCCCTCTGCAGCTGGCAGCAGCCCAGCTGCGCCTGGTTGACTTGTCAGCGCTGCCTCAAACACAGTGACATTGATTTTCATTTCGCAGCCCCGAGACGGAAAATTCGACGAGAATTCACATTTTTGGCCCTGCTTTTCATCTTGTTCCGTTTCAGTTTTCTCTCCTTTTGCTTGCTTTTTGATTCGCTTGTTTGGGCATGGGCTAGGTCCTTGGTTTAGCTGTTTGGGCTCGCCGGCCTGCCACCGGGCGCCCCTTTCAATTTTCAAACCGAGCACCCAACAGCTGCTACTTAATTGGAATTTTTGTGCTGCTGCGAAAAATGTGGCATGCATTGTCATTTATGTTTGCTTTGCCATTTTGGCTTCGCCAGAGCCACTGCCACTGCCACTGCCAATGCCAATGCCAAGGCCCAAGCCTGCACGCTGGCAACTTTTTATGGAAATCCACTCAGCAGCCAGAGATTGAGATGTCACAAACGTCGCCTTGGCCCCCACTCTCCCTCTGTCCCTCCCTCCCGCTCACTGGCCAAATTCATTCGTCAACAAAAATCTGTTGCCTCAGCTCGATATTAATACTTTCGATCAGCTATGAATTCTTTGTTAGTCAAGCAACTATGCATCAGCTGAATCCATACTCTGAGAGCTACATGGAGCCCGCTGCAGCTCAGCTGACTGACTTGTTGATGCCAGCTCAGGTGCTGTCTAATAAGCATGTGGGCTGAGATCTCTGAGAACTATTCCCTAACGAATCTGTATCAAAAAAAAAAGAGAGAGAGAGAGAGAGAGAGAGAGAGGGAGAGAGAGAGAGAGACTCTCAATAATGTAATATAATAAATTTATAATAGTTAAGCAGAGTTGGCTAATTGCTGAGAGGCTAACTTGGCACAAAAAGTCGAGAAGCGAATTGGCATAAGGCTGATGAAACAAGGCTCGAGTCGATGAATGAATGCTAGAGAGGCTGAATGATATTAATATATGATATTAATATATATATACTATATATACTATATGCATATATACTATACACTCATGCTTTATATACCCCATACATATATATACTATATACTTATACACTACACACTCATGCTTTATATAGCCCATACCCTATGCCCACATGGCTAATGCATAACCTCGCATGCGTCTCAGCCTGGCTCTATGGGCACTTATCAGCTGGTTGTCTCTGGTTAAAATGCAAATGAAATGCAAAATGTTGCTTTCAAAATACTTCCGATGGCCTAACATAAACAGAGAGAGAGAGAGAGAGAGGGAGAGGGAGATGGAGATAGAGATAGATACATCTGCAATAATAATTATGCAAATGCAAAGCCTTAAATGTTGGCAAGATTTTTCGACATTCTCTGCTGTCCCGCTCCGTCTCAGGCGGCAACGCCATTAGGAGCAATCTTCTGGCTGGCATCTGCAGGCGCAGCTGGCAGGAGCTCAGCATCAGCACTTGTCTCCACTTGGCTGATGCTGTGTAAACAAAATGACGTACGCCCTGAGGTTTTTCAGTTAATACAGGATACCTGCGCCTCCAAATTCGGCTCCAGCCCGGCAACGGAAAAGAAATGAAGCCAAAGCGAAAACAAGCAGAAGAAGCAGCCAAACAGAAGGAAACCAGCAGAGCCAGACCTCAAATATATATAAAGATATATATATATATATATATATACATATATATGATGAACAGGAGAAAAAAGTGAGCAGCACAAATCTCTTGGCTCGCGGGCAAATGCGCATAACTCGTTTGAGCAGAGCGGCAGGATGACGCGGAGAACAGGAATAGAATTGGGCATGGGCATGGGCATGGAGTTGAAGATGAGGATGTCATTTCTGGCCAGGAAACGGCTGCCTCCTGTTGTCTGCCGCCAGCTGCCTCTGCCTCTGCCTCTGCCTCGTTAGCGGCTCAAAATTTTCCCATTTTCCGCAAAAGTATTTTCAGTGCTCCTCCTGTTTTCAGTCTTCTTCAGCTGTCTCGGCGACGGCTTAGTTTTATGTCTCCTAACTAACCGAATTGCTGAAAATGAGCTTACATAAGTAAATTGTGGCAGGCGGAGGAGGCTGCGATTTAAAACTCTGCTCGCTCAGATCTATTATCTGCCGTGTGTCCGCAGTCGCAGCCGTATCCGCCCACCACACACACAGAGAGAGAGAGAGAGAGAGGGGGGGAGGGAGGGAGAGCGCAGTCGAGTCTCTGTCACTTTTGGCTGTTTGTCGCCCGCACAAAGCCAAACAGCATTCAAATGGGGAAACCTTTTAAGCACCTAAAAACGAAAACTGGGTTACCACTAAAATGCACATGAGTGCACCGAAACGTCGGAGCGCCAGGATGGCGAACAGCTGGAACGTAACGATAGCAAGGATGCTCGACCAGAGCGCAGGCCACGGGCAGAGCGAAGCATCGAGCCAAATACAAGTGAAGTGCATAAAGCTGTTTGTCTTTTCAGTGTGTGTGTGTGTGTGTGTGTGTGTGTGTGTGTGTGTGAGTGTGTGCCACGCGGTTTTTAGATGTATTTTAAAAGATTTAGCGCACTTCCCCTGGGCGCCAAAATGCTGGACACAGGCAGAGGGAGAGAGAGGGAGAGGGAGAGTGGTTTGGAGACAAGCTCAACCGAGCGACAAACCAAGCTAAAAACGAAAGAAAGCCACTAGAGAGAGAGAGAGAGAGAGGGGGAGAGGGAGCGGGCTGTGCAGTGACAACCGCAGATAAACTGCAGGCAAGATTCGACTTCAACTGCCAGGACAGCCGGTCAGCTGGGCAGCTGGGCAGCTGGGCTGGGGCGGGGTCAGGGGCGGCTGTGGCGTCAAGCAAATGTGAAACAATTCCGCTAATTGCAAAAGTGCAGCAGCGCGAGCGAGCAGGCAATAGAGTCGAGCGAGTCGCGATTTGAGTCAAGTGCATGAAAAGCGTCGAGGCGCTACACTGTAAAAAAAAGCAAATAAAGCTAACAAAGTGTAAGAAAATAATAGCAAAAAAAAAAGAGCGTAGAGTGTGGGGCAGCTGTGGGGCATGCAACACTTTTCACGCCAACTCCGACGAGGCGCCCTCGTTGATTTCAAAGCAAACCTTAGCTAAGCTAACCTAACTTTTACTTAATTTGACTTTGCTCTGCTGATTTAATTTGGACGACGTTGACGCTGCCAGCAGCAAAGCTTGTGAGTTTTTCACGTTTCCACGTGCTTCAGCGCAGATTTTCTTGCAATTTAATTAATTTAATTTGGTTTTGGCTTTGGCAAATGGAAATCGCTGCCACAAGGGGCGAGGTGAGCGCGCTGCAAGTAGCTGCAAGTAGCTGCTGCAGCTTACAGCTTCGCTCGATGGCCTGCTCCCTGCTCGCTGCTCGCTCTGCCCTTCTCTGCGCTTCTCACTTCTCGAGTGTTGCATTTCTCGCACGCTTTTAATTAAACGCCACAGCATCTACCACACTTTTGTTCCACGCCTCATTATCTTCTCCCATTCTCTCTCCCTCTCTCTCTCTCTCTCTATATATATATATATATATATATGTGCGACTTTTCTTATTAGTAGCTGTTACCGCTGCTCGGCCATGTGAATTAAGTTACTTATCCATATATATTTACTTATTTTACTCAACTGTTTTTACTATAATCCAATTAAGAGCAGAATACGAACAGGCCAGGCGGGTGGTACTGACTGCAGAATACTCATTTGAGCAAAGCAGTTTGGTGGAGTTCCAGCTCGAGAGTATTAACAGCTCCTGCCACGCCCCTAGTGGGCGTAAACATCTAAAGTGAGGCAGCTCACGGATGTGTGTGACTTTCTAACTAAAAGGCGAAACCAATACGCCCATTTCGCTTCTTGAATGGGTATGCTTATTAGTAAAGTTTCGTAATTTAATATAATTTGATATTCGGCACAATTTTTATTAATTCTACTTGTTAATATCTGCGAGAATATCAAATTCTTGCAGCATTTTCCATTTCCCTCTTTCCACAGCTTTCGTCTAGGCGCCCATCTGCTGCTCCTCGCCACCTTCAATCAAAGTTTCCGATTTCTCAACTCTTTTGATTTCAATTAAATTTCGCGCTGTCGCTGGGCTGGAGCTGCTCGATTTCATAATTAATGGCGAGAGCTTGATTTAAAATCATAAATCTCGATAATAATGCAAATAGTGCACATGCAGTGGGCGTGGCTGGGGGGCGGGCCGGGGCAACGGAGCCGCGGGCTGATTAATGGAGCAGCGTCATTGTCATTGAGACGCAGGACTGCAAGGATATTTGCCGTTAACTAATTTTGAGCAACGGCAGAGCAAAGCGAAGCGAAGGGGAAAGACGACGACGACGATGATGATGATGATGATGATGTGGAGCCTGATGATAATGACGATAGTTGCGCTGCGTAAGTTTGGGGCATTCGAGTGCGCTGACGGCCGCACTGACTAACAAGGATAATTGCAAAGGGAAGTAACAATAAACCCAATGCTATCGAATCGCATCCAGTTATAGCCAACAGCCAACAGGCAGCGGCCAGAAAACAAAGGGCAGCTCAGTAGCTGACAGCGGCGCACACCCCGCCTCCGCCTCCGACTCCGACTCCTGTGACTCTGACACCGACCCCGGCCCGGTTCCGGACTCGAGGCCGGACCTGGGACCGTGCCCGGACACAGATACGAGCCAAACCGATCCGGGTGCCCTGTCTGGGGGCCAAAAAGCAAGCAAAATGTTTGCGAGAGCGCGCAATCAGCGTAAAGTGCGCGACGCTTTGTAAGTGAAGCGATAAAAAAAATAAGAAAGGACGAAGCGCAGGAACAGGAGCAAAAAAATGAAATGCTGCGGGACGACAGCCCAGACTGCGGACGGAACTGGGCATTGACTGCGCAAAGCGCGCAGCAAACAGTCGAGAAAATAATAAAATGTCGTTTATTGACGGAACGGAGCGAATGAGGGCGATTGTTTTCAGGTTTCCTTTCACCAATGCCTAAGTCCCCCACGCCCCCACTCCAGAGCTCTGCCCTGCTGCAGCAGCCCCTCCTGCGAGCAGGACTCGCATCTGCTAAGAAAATAGAACATTCGCCGCAGTCTTCCAGCCATCGACTGCACAGCCAATGCAATCAAGCAGCCAGCCCGAGCTACCAGGACGTGGCACATTCTCAATTAGTAAATTAAATGTTTCAACTGGCACAAGTTGCGCTCAAAGCGAAGCTCATTTGGCTATTTGATTTATATTTAATTCCCCTTCTCTGCGCAACTATCGTACTATACGTACTATATGCAGAGCTTTAATATGAAGCGCTAATTACGCAGGAAACTCTAAGTTGGCTTCAAGCTTAAAGCTAGCTTTAAGAGAAGAAAGGTTAAAGTTGGCTTTAAGCAAGCTTGAAGACAGCTTCAAGCTACCCCCAAGTGAGCTTTAAGAAAGCTTTAAGTTAGGCTCAAGCTAGCTCTAAGTGAGCTTTACGCCCAAGTGACTTTGAAGAAAGCTATAAGCTAGCTGTAAGTGAGTTTGAAGACAGCCTCAAGCTACCCCCAAGTGAGCTTTAAGAAAGCTTTAAGTCAGGCTCAAGCTAGCTCTAAGTGAGCTCTACGTCCAAGTGAGCTTTAAGAAAGCTTTAAGCCAGCTGTAACGGAGTAAGAAGAATCTTTAAGTTAGGCTCAAGCTAGCTCTAAGTGAGCTCTACGTCGCCCCCAAGTGTCTTTGAAGAAAGCTTTAAGCTAGCTGTAAGTGAACTTGAAGAAAGCTTCAAGTTTGCGGATATATCTGCACTATATATAACAAATATATCAGTTTTCAGCACAATTATTATTATATTACACAGGAAATAGATTTTGAAAAGTATAAAACTACAAAAGTGATAAAAATTCACTAAATTCATGGAGAACTGTGCGCTGTTTGGGTATTGAGTTGAGCTCTTCGTGCAGCAGCTGTTCATGTGGTGAACCGGAATTTGGCGATTCCGTGGATCCAGAGTTGGTTGGCGGGTGCAACGGGTGGAATTGTCCAAAGGAATTAGGCTGCTGTAAATCGAACTTGGATGTGTTTTTCCCGCTTATGTTCGTTTGGTGTTGTCGTGGCTTCAGTTGAAAAGGCGCTCGATGGCCACCTCCAGGTTCCAGCTCTCCTTGGAGAGCGCGGTGCGGGCCACGTGCTCGTTTATGCCAATTTCCTGGAGATAGTGCACCTTCAAGTCGCAGTCGGGACAGACGTGCGGCCCGCCCGCATACACGTTGGTCCAGTGCTTGGCCGTCTGCACGAACATGTCGTGTCTGGTCTTGTACTGGTAGGCGATGCAGAAGTCCTGCGGATCGTCCGGCTGAGCAGCGGACAGCATTGCCTGCACCGAGAGCAGCACCGTGCGCAGCGTCATCGCGGCTGCCCAGTTTTCCTTCAGTATGTCCCGGCAGATGGCGCCCGTTGCTGACGAGATGTTCGGATGCCAGATGCGCGTGGTGAACCGCACCTTGGGTGGACTGAACGGATATGTCTCCGGCACCCTGATCTCCAGCACGAACTTGCCGCCCTCGTAGGGCGTGTCGCTCGGTCCCGCAATCTCGCCGCGCAAGTTTGTCCAGTTGTCATTAACCACTTCGACCTTGATCATGCCCTTAACGATCTCGTCGTCCCTCAAAGCCTCCTTAAGCTCGCGCTTGATCCGTAGTACCGACATGTTGGCCATAGCTCAACTTCTATTGCTGTTGGCTTCGCTGTGTTGTGTACCAAGTGTCAAGGGGTTGAGTGATGATGTGTTCTTGTATGATGTGAATTTGATTAACGCTTATTGTTGATTTACAAATAAATTTTATTGAAATTGTTTCGTAAGAATTGTAGCACGCAAAAGGTATTGTGGAGCATTTCCTAAAAGCCGATGAGCTAGGCACACGCCAGCTTGATTAGAAACTGAAAGCAGGACAAGTTTGCAGCGATTATGGAACAAAGTGTTCTGAAGTGAGTAAGGCCGAGTCGGGAGTGCTCGACTAGGCAATACCCGGTAGCTAACGCCGAGCAGCTCCTCAGCTGGCATCAGCTAATGTGAAGGAAAGTTCACATGAAAGCCTCATTGAGACTGCATCTGTAACTGCTCGACGAGTCGGGAGTGCACGACTAGGCAATACCCGGAAGCAGTTCGTCAGCTGACAACATGAAAACCTCCTCTAAATTCCATCTGTAACTGCTCATATTAGCTTTAGCTGTATGCAGATCAAAGTGAGTAAGGCCGAGTAGGGAGTGCACGACTAGGCAATACCCGGTAGCTAACGCCGAGCAGCTCCTCAGCTGGCAAAGACTGCATCAGCTAATGTGAAAGAAAGTTAGCTTGGAAACCCCATTCAGACTGCATCTGTAACTGCTTCAACTGGGCCTTAACGGTATAGAAAACCATCCCAGATTGTTTGAGCTTATCAATCAGAGCTGGGAAAACATGCTCAGCCCAGCTCAACGCAATGTTGCAGCCAAATGAAATTATAGTTCAGAGCGAATGCAATTAAGCTGCTGGCTAAGTTTAACTACCTGTCAGCCGGAGTGGCAGTGGCGCTGGAGCAGGGCGCAACGGGTTCCAAGCTGCGGCGAACAATGTCGCATGGCATAAAGAACATTGGAGCTAAGCCGAGCTGGAGTATTGTTCTGTGGGTGTGCGACAATATCGCTGGCAGGCAGACGCGCTCAGCAACACACAATCTGACGCTGTCAGACACGCACACACTCGCGAGCGCTTAGCGTGTGCGACATAAATATTGCAGGGAGGGGGAAGGGAGCGGGAGGGTGCGGGAGGGGGAACCCAATCACTTGTTACACGCTCCAGTTTCAGCTACCCATTGTGTTGTGTTTGCTGGCACGGCTTTGTTTCACTCTATTTCAGTGCGCGCAGCGCGGCTCTCGTATATCTCGTGTATCTCGACAACTGGCGCACGGTGCGTATGCGTATTTTTAATTACCAGCCCTGGCATTGTTCATACGCCGCGTGTGACAAATCAACAGGACATGCTGGCGGGGCGGCATGTCTTATTGCTGTCACGGCCATTTGTTGCGTGCCAACCGCCCCAGCATAAACAAGCCGAGACTCACACCATCGCACCACCGCGCCACCGCACCACGCAGAACAACCCCCAACCCTTGGCCCGTTTAGCTGCGCCATTTCAGCTGTTGTTGCCGCTGCTGCTGCTGGCCCCGTTTTCATGCACATTTATCGTGATTAGCTATTAATTGATAATAATTAACTTAAGCACATGCCGCAGATGTTTGCCCCAGCCTCAGCCCCTGCCAGAAGAACAACTAAAAGCCATATTAACAGCGTTTGCCATCGGAGATTTGCCGTTTGGCCGCCCGCCTGCCAGCAGGCCCAGGCCATCGATATGACTATTTATTACCGCCGCCAACTCTTCGCCGAGTTCCCTCCTCCAGCTTCCCGCTCGACTACATTAACGTTTTGTCAGCAAATCGCAAACATTTTTCGCCAGCAACTGACAATGTTGCCCGAAACTTGTAATACAAGGGCCAGCAGCTGCGACTAACTGCATAATTAATTGCTTAGTTGCAGCTCTAATATTGTTTGAAATTTAGTTCGATTTTCGAATTTCAAAAGTGGCAAATTACAGCTAAATACAGATATATATATATCTATTATGCCAGTGGAGATAGGGAGAAATTAATAAATATAATAGACGGAAATAGTACATAGATACATACTATAAATATATTAAATAAATTTTAAAAATGAACATAAATAAATATATAAGCAAATCAAGTAATAATTAAAACAAATAAATATATGTACCTTTATGGTAAGAATAAATAAATATAATAGATAGAAGTATATAGATGAAATGGTAATAAATAAATGTTGTAAAAATAAATAATAAAATAAATAAAGTGTATTATATAAAATAATTATAATATAGTTTATTAATTTTATTGTTTATTACATAAGAAAGTTTATTATTCTTATTTTCAACAATAAAATATTTAAGTAATAAATAATAAATAAATAAATAATTTTTACTACAAAAAATATATAAAAAATTAAATAAATAAATAAAATGAGTTAAGAACAAATTTTTATAAGCAAAAATATTTAATAATATTATAGATATATTCATTATAATTTATTATTACTACACATTAATAAACAACTGCTAAAATCAATAAATAAATAAATAAATGAATAAACTAATTTAAATAAATAATAATATATTTTTAATATATAAAAAATAAACAAAATATATATTTATTTTTAAATATATAAAAAATGGAAATCTTAATGAAATGAATCTCACTGCTCATGCATATTTCAATAATCACAATTTAATTGCTATTAATATTTGCACTAAATTATATTCATATTTATATTCTGCTCTTTGTATCTTTTACGATGCGCCAAATAATATTTTCATAATATACATTTACTGAAAAGTTTTATAATGACTTTTATATGTATTGGAAATATCATACAATTTCTAGTTTCATATTCAACTTTTTATTTTTTCTCTGTATAATTTTGATGCTTTGGCATTTTAAATTGTCGCTGATATAATGCTGCAGAGTCTGGCATATATATTCATGCCGCCTTCACTTTCACAAATAATAATATATATTATTATTATTTAATTATTTTGCACACACAATAATTTAATTTGAATTTTAAACATAATATTTTAACTTTAAAAAAAGTCAAAAAATTTAGCTGAGTAATTATAATTCATATTCAGCTGTTCAGATCTTCAAATTCACACATATATAGTCATATATCTTTATGATCTAGCATAGCCACTTGGAAAAAAAAATACTTACATTGCGCGCCCTGGAGTTTCACTCAAGTTCGAAGCGATCCGATCTCAGATCCGGAATACTCTCGCACACATGCCAATCGCAGACAATTCTGATTTCTCGCCTCGACTCTAGCGAACTCTGCTTCGTATATTTTGAGACTCTTAAATCTTAAATCTATGCACACATCTTACTACACTTATTGTTATATATTTCAACAAAAAAAAAAAAAAAAAAAAAAACAAAAAAAAAATATTCTAACGTCCAACACAAGTCGCGAATAAAAAAAATTAACCAACAACGGGATGATTTAATTGCCGACGGTTTTATTCGAAATGGAAAACTCGGTTTATATTTGTTGTTTACTGTGCACGCAGCGTGTTGATTGAGCTGATTGCGATTTGATTGATGGCGATTTGAGTTTCTGTAACGATTCTCCAGACACTGAGTTTGAATTTTGAAGTTGAGATGAGTTCGTGAGACTTGGATGCTTTTATTACTGTTTTTTTGTTTTGGCTTGTTTTTATTATTATTATATTTTAGTTTTTCGATTTCTGTTTTTTGGATTTGTTTTTTGATTTTTTAGTTTTATTGTTCTGTTGACAGTTTTGATGTTTATTGCGGCTGTTGTGAGTTTGTGATATTTGCTTGATTTGATGGCTGGTTGGCTGCTGCTGCGTGCTCCGTGCGGCACGTGCGAACACGTTGAGATTTCATAACCAACTGTCGAGTCTCGTTGGCCAAGTAGCCGACAGGAGCCGCGCCAGCGGCCGACAGGAGCCGAGCGGAGCTGCCGAACGGCTGCCGCTGCCGATTGGTGCGAAAACCTTTCGAATTTCAAATCGCACGATTTCTCTTCTCTTCTTTTCGCTGGATGCCGCCAAACAATGGCAGCTCGAACGAGCTAGTTGTAGGCCCAAACATTAGATATCCTTAAGCCTGACAAACTCCGGGGCGCTGTTGCTGCGTCTTGGACAGGTCAGCATTGTCAACATTGGGCCATTGGCTGATAAGCGACTCGCTTGCGCTCTCTTAAGCTGCGCACTCCTACTCGCCCCGTTCTCCCTCCCTCTCTCTCTCTATCTCTGTCTTTCTCTGTCTCTCTCTCGCTCTTTCTCGTGCGGCGTCGCTCTCTTTCGGCTCGATTCGTAGCATAATTTTATAACATTGGCAACTCCTGTCGCACTTTAAGTGCGGCGCGTATTAAAGCGAATCGCGCTGCTCGCTGTTGGCTGCTGGCTGCTGGCTGCTGGCACTTGAGGCGAGAATGCCTCAAGTGTTGCACAGGCATAAAACTTTGCCCATTAGTCGCATTAATGTGCCGCACGGCAAATTCGTCAGCTGGTCAGCGGTGCATTGATTGTGCCTTGTGCCTTGCGCCCCACCGTTGAGTGGCTTATCGCAATTTCCATTGTCAACTTTTCACCACCAACAACAGCCAAGCAACAAATCATCAACTTCCATACACTCCCTAAACTAAATAGAAGTATGTATGATATATATAGGTAGAAGCTACATAAGGTAAAGGGTAGAGATCTATAATCTATAATCTATAATCTATACTCTATACTCTATACTCTATACTCTATACTCTATACTCTATACTCTATACTCTATACTCTATATACTCTATATACTCTATATACTCTATACTCTATATACTCTATATACTCTATACTCTATATACTCTATACTCTATATACTCTATACTCTATATACTCTATACTCTATACTCTATATACTCTATATACTCTATATACTCTATATACACTATATTCTCTCTATACTCTATATACTCTATATACTCTATATACTCTATATACTCTATATACTCTATATACTCTATATACTCTATATACTCTATATACTCTATATACTCTATATACTCTATATACTCTATATACACTATATTCTCTCTATACTCTATATACTCTATATACTCTATACTCTATATACTCTATATACTCTATATACTCTATATACTCTATATACTCTATATACTCTATATACTCTATATACTCTATATACTCTATATACTCTATATACTCTATATACTCTATATACTCTATATACTCTATATACTCTATATACTCTATATACTCTATATACTCTATACTCTATACTCTATATACTCTATCCTCTATGCTCTACGGGCGTATCTTTAAGCATATTTTCTTGCTCATTTTAAGCAGAATATTTTTAATAGGTTAATTTCCCCGAAAAGCCACTTCCTCCTTTAAAAAAGCCATTTCATTTTTATTAAAAAATCATTTTGCGAGAGAGAGAAAACAACGATGCGGCTGCAAATTGTGAGATTTCTCTTGAACACGACCGAGACACGCTGCGAGAAATTGCTCGTTAAGCAACTTTTTAATAGTTGACATTAAACATAATCATATAGATCCATATAGATAGAGGCGAAATCCAATTAAAAATTCAAATTTCAAATTTCAAATTTGGACTAAGGCAGCAAATCAAATCCGAACTCCGGAGTCTGGCGAGCCGTAAACCGAGGCAATCACAATTTATTTAGGACTCGGCTCGGCTCTAAATATTTGATGAGACGCTTTGACTGTGCGTGGGCCGCTAATAGCTCCAAATGGAGTGAGGAGAAGCGTTTAAGACGCGCTCCCATGGAGAAGTTCCGTGCGGCCCGAAACAATGGCAGGTGTGACCCTTCCGCACGTATAACTTGAAGTGATTGTTTTAGGATTTGCATGCCAACTGTGACGGAGAGCGGGAGAGGGTGGGCGTCGAACAGCAGGTGGCAGGCGAAACTCCTGATATTAGCTTGGCGGAATGCAAAAATTTATGCGCCGTACTTGAGGCCGTAAGTGCTGTCAACAAGCGCTGCATGCCGCCGTACACGAGGCGGACAGCGCCGCGCCGTTGACCGTCCGGCGGAGCGGAGACGCGAGTGACACATGTTACAAGCCAAGTGCTCCGGCGGGGACCGCAGTCCGTGTGCGCCGGCACTCATGTGGCGAGGAGCTGGGAGCCACAATGACATATTGTATCCACAGGCGGACGTGCCTTGTGTGCCAACTAAGAAACTTTTCTTACCACACACTCAGAGAGAGAGAGAGAGAGAGAGAGAGAGAGCGGGGGAGGGAGAGCCCGTTGTTGTTGGTGTCACTTGGTTTGTTGACGGGCGCGACCGTCGCACGTTGCTGGGGCGTGGACTTTGGTTTTCGGATTTTATGCGGCTCACACACATAAATTATATGAAAGACATATTAGTTGCTTGATTTTGATAGTGGCCAAACTTTAGCTAAGCAGTAAAACCTGCGCCCAATGCCCTGCGACACCACCGCCACGCACGCTCCAGCTCGGACCCAGGAAGTCGAGGGTTTGCACCGACCGTCCGAGTCCCTGCTGCAGGTGAGCCCGCTGCAATTTGTGTGCTGTTCATGAGGCGAACACACTCAGAGATAGATATTACTTATGAGACGGTTTGTGGCCCGCACACACTCCCTCATAAGTTTTAATGCAATCGGACTTGGCTTCGCCCGCAAATTGCACAAATCACATTTAAGTTGTGGTCCACAAGTCCTGGCCACTGCACGCCGGACAGTGTGTGTGGCTGTAGCGAGCGAATCAATAAATTAAGCCAGCTGCCCCAGGGGACAACTAACTAAAACATCATATTTCTGGTGTCGGACTTTACACTCTCTGTGCGGGAGTGCAAACTTTGCAATACGGACGGAGAAGCGGGTGGGTGGACAGACGAATAGGCAGACTAACTGACGAACAGTCGGGAGAACAGACAGGCGGATGGACTGATCTACGTACGGACAGACGGACGTATGTATATGCGAACGGACAGACAGACGGACGGACTGATCTACGTACGGACAGATGGACGTATGTGTATGCGGACGTACGGACAGCGACCTTGAAAACATAAAAACTTAGCACAAAAGTGAGTCGCTCGGCGCTCGGCGCTCGGTGGGCCGGCGGGTTGGTTTGTCGCAGCTGCTCTGCGCCTGGCATTGTCATTGTGCATCCAGAAACTCGCACAAGTTTGGCACATTTGTCACTTTGGACATGGCGGCAAAAAAATGTGGCCCAAGCAACAACAAAAGCCACTACACACTGAGTGCAATGAAATGTTGCAGACAACTCTCGCACACCCGCCCCACACCCACACCCCCACCCAAACCTCGCTCACCCACTCAGCCACACACACACACACAAAATCACAGTCTCTGCACGTGCCGCTCAACCCTTTGCCGCTCAATGTTAATAACTGCCACGGTCCAGCGGGCAAAGGCTTCTATTCGAGTGGTGTCACGCAGCGGCTGGGTGGCTGGGTGGCTGGGCGCTCGATGCTACAGTCCCTGCCATTAGTTAACCGCATTTTATAGCTTTAGTCTTGCTCGCATATGTGCAGCGTTATCTGCTACGGCAAACGCAACTCCTACGGCACTTACAAGCCCACGGCTCTCGCCCACTCTCCGGCCGTGGGCATGTCAAAAGGTGCGTCGTCGTCCCAACACGCCGAGCATAGCAGGAGGAAAGGGTTAACACGTGTGAGTGTATACGGCAGTTGTTGTTGTTGTTGTTGTTGTGCGTGCGGCGGGCGAACTTTTTCCGGCAACTACAATAATTTAGTATAGTTCAAAAAAGTTTCACCTGTCTACATCCGCATATCCGCATGCCATACATCCGCAACTGCTGCGTGTGTCTAAAGTTTATTGGTAAAATTTTATTGCAGATTTTTGCGCTATGCCCGCCAGACGATCCATTTTTGTGGGCCAAGCCACGTGCTCAATGCCCAATCTTTGCCGACTGCCCTCCTTAGCAGGCAGCGGGAGCCGGAGCCGGGGGGGGGGGCCCGGGTCCCGAGCTCTTTGCCGGCAGCAGCGCCTTGTGAAAATATTTGGGAAAAACTTTTGCAATTTATCTGTTTCATAGCCAGCGACGAAAAACGCAACGCCAAAGCTTGTCCAAGTATCTTTAGCAGTGCCGTTGCCTCCACCTGTCGCTGCCAGGCCAGGCCAGGCCAGGCTAGGCCAGGCCTTGCAGCAGAGTCAGTGAGCTGTGTGCGTGGCGGGCATAGGACTGAAATTGGAAAACGAATCGATTCGAAGTAATTTGCCAGTGGATCGGAGCTGCCCGCAGCCCCGCCTACTGATCTCTAAGCGAAATCGTCCGTAATCGAGCTGTCATACGGCGGAATGGAATGTTTTCAAACGTACAAAGCTCAGCTGTCAGCAAGCCGAAATTTATGAAGCATAATGGGACTAAGGATGTGCAGGACGCAGCTCAGGCTGTCACTTGGGTGTATCCCAGGTGCTGGAAATCCAGGAGATGTAGTCGAAGCACTGGGCCAATGTCGAGACTCGACTCAGCAGCAATGGGTCTAACTCAAGTCCTGGCTGCCCCTGCTCAGCTATAGTTTATGTTGGCCATATCCCGAGCTAAGAAGGAACGACTGGCATCAGTGGATCTATGTCGAGTCGAAGATCTCAGCGAGCGGCAGGTGAGTGTAGCTGCAGAGGCCGCGTTAGCTTCATAATTTTATGCGTTATGGGGCCCCAGCTGGGTTGGGGCGGCTTTTCGGTTAAATGGCGGCTATAGCTGGGAATTGGTTGGGCGCTTATTCGCGCGCTGCCACGCCCAGTTGGCAGCCGCAGCGCAAATGCGGCCAAGCAGGTCATAAAACCAGATGTTGCCAAACACACAAGCAGCTGCTCCATGAGTGTGCGTGTGTGCGGGTGTAAGTGTGTGTATGTGTGTGTGCGTACACACACTTCGACTCATTAGCGCGTAAAGAATCTTAACGCTTCAAAATGAATTAATTTTCATACGCTGTCACAGAGGCAGAGAGTGAGAGAGAGAGAGAGAGAGAGAGAGTGGGAGTGGGAGGAGGGAGAGGGAGCGAGCCAGGAAACGGCAGCAAAGAGCAGCTCAGCAAGCAGCTTTCGTCTGGCTGCGGCATGCACCTGCCTTGTCTGCCAGCGCGCTTATCCGCTGCCACGCCCACGCCCCCGTTGCGCCTCCGAGCAGCCTATAATTTTGATTATTTTATTTTATGGCCGACGGCGCTGCTGCTGCTGCTGCTGCTGCTTGTGCTCTGGCTCAAAACTAAAGTCTGTCAGCGCTCAAAGGCCCACCCAGGCCTGAGTGTGTGTGTGTGTCTGTGTGTGTGTGTGTGTCTCTGTATTTAAATCCGATTTGAATAATTATAAATTTCAATTGTAAGAAACCAACAGCAGCAGAAGCCGTCGCCGTCGCCGTCGCCGTCATGACAGCAGCAGCAAAATGACGCCATATGGAAATGGCAGTAGTCTCGACACACACACACACACACACACACACGCACACACATTGCCTTTGACTGTGGCACGCACATTTACCGTACAATGGCAACGACAGCTATGGCAGCCGGTGTCGCAGTCGCAGTTGCTGATTTTACAGTCGCTGGTCACAGGCAACGGCAGCGGCAACGGCTTCTGTTTCTGTCGAGTTAAAGATAAGATTATTACCCAACACACACACACACACACACACACACACGCGTACACTCTCATATACACCCACCCACACCGCCACAGAGCCGCCTCTGGTTGGGAATTATTTTCGTAGCCGTCGCCGTCTTTTTTGTTTGAGCTTCACTCTGCGGTCGCTTATGCGCCGGCATTGGTACGTGATACGAGCTGCCAGCACTTGAGCGCACTCACATTGGGGCACTTACATTTTATTCATAATATTGAAATAATACCCGCACTTGTACACACTTTATTTGTCACATGGCCGTGTGCGAGCGACAAAGCCAACACTCAATTATCCAGCGCCCCGAACTCCTAGACTCTTGTCTAATTTTCTCTTTCTTTGAAATGTCAGCTCTGGCATCGATTAATTCTGGGAAATTCTTAGATGGAGCACTGAGGGGGTGGATGCGGGGGGGTAAATGGGGGCAGAATGCGTCAAATGAGACAGTTGACAGTGACTGACTGACGGGCAATGATTGACGTTGATTGATGAACTAAGTGAGTAACTGGTTGACGAAGTTGATTGACGGACTGATTGATACTGATTGATCGAAATGACTGAGTGAACTAACTGGTTTATTGATTGATAGTGATTGATTGACGGTGATTGACATTGAGTGATTGACTAAATGAACTCGAATGACAGTGGTTGACAGGCTGATTGATAACTGAATGATGGACTGACAGGGACTGATTGAAGGTGATTGGCATTGACTGATTAACAAACTACTTGAGGAACGTAACTGACTTTGATTGACTGACTGATTGATTGATAGTTTGATTGATTGACTTTGACTGACAGGCTGATTGATATTGATTGACTAACATTGACTGACCAACTGACTAGCATTCAATGACTCACATTCTGACTGGGTGACTGATTGAAGGACATTGACTGATTGATTGACTGAGTGTGATTGTCGCGGACAGATTGGCTGACAGACTGACTAACTTGAGTGGCATTGGCTGCTTGACTGATGACGATTGAATGACAGATTAACACCTGACTGAGCTAACTGACTGATTGATTGACAATGAATTGCTGACTGATTGACTGACAGTGTCTGATTGACTCACGAATATTGGATGATTGACAGATTGGTTGCTTGATTGAATGACTCACTGATTGATTCAATGATTGACTTGGTCTGACTGAGAGACTCTGACTATTTGTGTGATTGACTGTGTGATTGTATGACTCACTGAGTTTGACTGATTGAATAACTGACTATTTGCCGGACTGACTGACTGACTGACTTGCATTAGTTTACGTGGCTATACAAATGAACAATATTAAACAAATAACTGGAAATAATTACCAAAATGAAATTACATTTCAACTAAAAAGAACAAGCATATGGAATTGAGCAAATATTTGCGATAATTGCCGTGGCTAAAACTTCTATTTACTCTCGCTCCGCTGTCAATCATTCAATCAATTCGCAATTAACTGGGAAATTGCGAAATGCGGCCAAGAGGACGCATGGGCCATTTGAATGCGAATAATTGGCAAACTGTTTGTGCCGAGCGACGATAATAATAATAATAATAAAGCTCACATGCAGAGAGGGAGAGAGGAGGGAGAGTGGGGAGTGGAGAGGGAGGCTGCTAAAACAACAAATTAAAAACCTAATAATTGCCTAATTATAATTCCAACTAATGAGTTTTCAAGTGAATATCTTCATCTCAATGGGCTAAGCCGCAGCAGCACAGCCTGCTACATGTGCGCCCACTTCCCATTTCCCATTTCCCAGTTGCCACATTTCCCATTTCCCAGTTGCCACTCGACTTTCTTATTGAGCGGCGGAAACATTGTGTCTTGTGTCTCTCCATGGCAACATTTCTGTGGTGTTTCCATTAAGCAAACCCATTCCCAGACTTGTAACTGGGTGCATTGTGTATTTAGCATGCTTATCGCTTAATTGTGCGACGAGCAACAGCAACAGCAACAGCAACAGCAACAACTACCGCCAACTGGCAGAACAAATACAAAATTTATCAAAATTTGCGCAGACAAACTTTGGAGTGTTTTTCGAAATTGAAGCTGACGAATGTTGGGCTGTGCGGCCGGGTTGGAGTGGGCTTATCCCGTGCTCTAACGGCAGTCTGAAACTTTGCCAAAACAAACTAATAGGCAAGCCGATGGAGCAAGGTATTAGCATATGGAATATCCAAAGCCCCAAGCTCCTGTTTTTCAAAACTAAAATGTTTCTGTTTTTTTTTTTTTGAGGTGTTGGCGAGTGAGTGGAGAGTGTTTTCCATTAAGCTGCAGGCTTTTAGGCGCTGCTTAAGCGCGCAGAGCATCTTTGGCCCGGGCTGGGACAATTGGGGCAAAGGTTATATCAGGTGTGAGGCGCGAGCCAACAGGTATCACTCGGCAGCTGAGCCTTTTGTGCTGGCCGGCCGCGGGGCAGGCTCTCTAAAATCGATGGATGCTTCAATGAGGAATGCAAATTAAAGCGCCAAGGGCTGTGAAACGTGAATAACTATTATGTTCTATATATATATATATATATACATAATCACTATATTGCCAATCAACGTGCGACCTCAGGCAATTAGTCGAGGAGGGGGGCGGGTGGGGGTGGGGGTTGGCGCTGGGTCGATTCGAAGTGATTAAAAACAATGAGCGGCGCAGTCTGCGGCACGCTGAATGCGAGATGGTGGGCTCGTAATGCGCAGGGCCCCCGAGCCGGATGACAGGAAGTGCGCATAATGAATTAGCGGGACGGAAGCGCACTAGAAAGCCGGAGCGGGAGGCAGAGCCGGAGTGAGAGTGGAGCGGGAGCTAGAGCCATTAGCCGCACTTGGTCAGCATGGATACGGCTTACAATTTATGCCAGCGAAGGAGTTGACTCTGAGCCAGCAGCTGCCACACACGTACAGCCATCCCTGAGAGCAGCTTAAGATTATCATAATTAAGAGTTTCATAATAAATAAGCGACGGACAAAAGTCTCTTATAGTGCAAATCAGTTCGAACTTTGCGTCTGCCCAGTCGACAGCTCACGGACTCAGCTTGGAAACTGATTTTGATTGAATTCAAACTGGAAAGTGTGTGAAAGCAATCTTAAATGCAAAATCAATTAACTTTGGCTCGCTATGATTAGCCTTCGCCTTGACTTGAGGCGGTCAAGAGGGCCTCGACAGCTGCTGGAGTGTGAGTGTCTAGCGGCTGCTGCGCTCATAGTAACTAAAGTTAATACCTGTACTTAGCATAAACTAATTTAAATATACAAATTAAGCTGAAGCTTTGAGCTAAGCAGTTACTTCCAGCTCTATCTGGCATAGCTCAAGTACATTTAGCTCTGCGCCTGCGCAGCTATGTCAACTATATATATATATTCCAACTGCTATATATAGCCAACTAACTGAGCGTTCTATGTGTGCTATAATTGAACGTTATGCAATTTATGTACAAGTATATTGCTATCATTGGTGCCTCTGTGTGCGTGTGTGCTTGCGGCTTGTTGGATTTGCTCATGCAAGAAATCAACATATCAAAATTAATTTCCCATGCATAAATAAGTAATATGAATGTCAATTTAATGCAGGCGGGAGCGAGGGAGGGTCGCCAGCAGAGGACGCACACAGACATAAATTTCACACACACACACACACGCACACGCACATAGGCTGTGTGTGCTTTAGTAGGTGTAATTTTAATACCAACTGCCCCTTTGCCATTAATAATTTTCTCTTTTTTTTTGTTGTTAGGCCCAACACACGCACAGTGGAAAATGGCCCCCATTTTGTGCATTTTCACACACACACACACACACGCTGGAAAAAGCCAATATCCCCAGCAAATTTCAGTGAATTATGGCAAATTACATTCTTATCGATTGGTCCATTTTTTCTCTCTCTCAAGTTTGGTTTTCTTTGTGCCTTTTGCTCGCTCGCTAGCCGATTCACCTGCAAATTACCGCATATAATAAACACGCCCCGCAACATATGAAAGGTGGTGCGTAGCATGCGTAAATATTGCCATCGGCATCGGCATTGGCATTGGCATTAGCATTAGCATTGCCCTGGGCAGGCCATTAAAGAGATACTTGCTGCGCGCACCCTCCGGCAGCTGTCCGAGGGGCGGGGAGGCGTGCTCCAACTCCGCTCAGCGGTGAGCGGCAGATCACTCTGGCATAGAGCGCGACGCTTTAGAGAGATGTTGAGCCTGACAAAAGACAGAAGCTGCTGAGACTCATAGACAGCAGAGAGCAATTTAGGAGCAGGCTATGGCCTATAGAAATTTTAGGTAAAGGCGTTGCTGTGGCGTGGATCGCTGTGGCTCACTCAGCTGAGGGCAGCAGTAGCTCGAGGCAGCAGCTGGACGAGTGAGTGAGCGAGCTATGCCCTAGCTAGAAAACACTTCAAGGTGAACTGCTTGCTTGGAGCTGAATGAGTGAATGCAGCGATCTACATTGCAGTTCACTCAGCCCAGTGCAGCATAGACTGAAGCAACTCGAAGCAGCCGCTGGAGCAGTGGGCGAGCGAGCGAGCGAGCGAGCGAGCGAGCTATGCTGCAGTCACTCATACAGCTTCTGCTTCGAGCATCTGTGATCTATGCTGCTCTCAGCCAAAGCAGTTCAGGTTGAGCTTCTCTCAGCTCAAGCAGTTCAGGTTGAGCTGCTCTGAGCTAAAGCAGTTCATGTTAAACTGCTCTCAGCTAAAGCAGTTCAACTGAGTGAGTGTGTGAGCGGCGATCTACGTTGAAGCTCAGCAACTGGACGAGTGAGCGAGCGAGCTATGCTGCAGTCCTTCAGCTGCGTCAGTTAAAGCAGTTCAAGCCGAGCTGCGCCCTCTCTCTGAGTATGCCTTGGGTGAGCTCTAAGCATCAGCTGAGTGCCTTGAAGCTCACTCAGCTGAGAGCGGCATAGGTCGCTGTTGCGGCACTCAGCCCTCAATGCAATAATTTTGATGAATTTTAATAGTTCTTCTGCTTAACTTTGATTCAACCTTCATGCCTACACACATCCTTCTACCAGGCTCAGGCCAGATCCAAGTCTTCTTCAGTCTACTCCACTTCGAATGCAAATAAAATTGAAAGACTCAAAAGTAATATTAATAAAAATAATAACAATAGCTCATACCAAGCATAATAATGATGTGTGTTTGCCCATGCATTCGCCTTGTGCTCTGTTTTTTTAGTTATCGCTGCCGCAAATTGCCAACAATCCATTGACAGTGGCTGAGTTGGGCTTGTAGGCAGAATTATAGCTGCTTCGATTTACTGTTAGCAACCACCCAGCACCCAGCACCCAGCACTCAGCACTCAGCACTCATACCCAACCCCAGGCACACCTTAACTGGGAGCTGTCAACTGCTGCCTCCGACTGTGCCGCTTAAGCCGCAGCGTCTGTCGCTGTCTCTGTCTGCGGCACCTATTCCTGGCGCTGGTAATAAGATAACCTTATTGCATATGTTTATATTACAGCCTTGCGTGTGTGTCGATGACTCGCTACACACACACACACAGACACACAAACACACACTCTCACACACTTAGGCAGGCAGTTGAAGATGAAACACCTCACAGCTGTTGGTGCTTAAAGACAACGCTGCCTACCCGGAACGACGACAGAAGTTGGCGATGCAGAGGAGGAAAGAAAACCAAATATACTCAAACGCAGCCAGCCCACCTGCCTGCCAGCCACGCCCACCATGTGGAGGCTGTCGCTGTCGTATTTGTGCTCAGTGCTGCCTAATAATGCGATTGCCTTGTTATGGTTAAGCCATATAATGTAATATGTTCGCTTGTATGTGTGTGTGCGTGTGTGTGTGTGTGTGTGTGCGTGTGGGATTCACAAATTCATTTTTATGATCATGTGAAATTTATTAATATTTATTGTTGTATTTGTTTGCCTTTGCCATAGCATCGACAAGGCAGCTCCTGGCGCTTCGCTTATTGTTTTTATATGTACTCCAACAGCAGCAACAACAACAACAACAACAACAACACACATTTGCAATAGAAACTCATATATATGTGCAACATTGTGTATCTGTAGCTGTCAATTGCAAAACATTCCCTGATCCCAGTCAGGCACGAACCGACACCAGACCCAAGCCCAAGCCCAAGCCCAACCCAATCCAACCCAACTCGACTTTGCACGTGCATAAAATGCGCGTAAGTACAAATTATCAGAGCCGAAAGGCGTTAGCCAAGCTGCAGAATTACCAGAAATATGCTTTAGCCAAGAGCTGCCATTGGCCATCGACTTCAGCTGTCAAAAAAAAAAAAAAACTTTATCAAGAGCGACTGACCAGCTAAGAGCAATAGCCTAAGAAATGACAGTGAAACAAAAACTATTTGGAATATTTAGTTTAAGTTGAGCTTAAATAAGAGCTAAAGCGATGCCATTGTGTGGTATATAACAGTTTATAAGGAACTGAGCTGCTTTCTCTGCCTTGCTCTCCCTCCCCCCGCTCTCAGCACTGACTAAATGCACATTTTTGTCTGCATAGAAGCTAAATATAGAGCTAGCGACTTGAAATTTTTTATGTGCAATATTAAGGCTAAAATTAAATTTTGAATTTCTTTTTTTTTTTTGTCATATATATGTATATAGTATATATATTTTATTATAATATTTCTAAGAAATAATTACACTCTGCATATGTCTCTCGAGCTATTTGATCTTTTTTAACCCCAATTTATAGCCTCCACATGCTCGACTCGACTCAATATGACCACTCGACTGTGCAGGCTGCTCCTCTCCGCAGACACTTTCAAGCCGCAACTGAGCTCCAGCTTCGAGCACACTTACTCAGGCTTAAACTCTACAGCCAACGCATCGCCTGCCCCACTGAAGGCGGCATTCACGTGGCGCATTAATAACTCAGCTGGAATTTCGTTAAAGTGATTTAATTATTTCCACACTTTCGGCAGGAGCGAAAGAGACACGATTCCCGCTCAAATGGCAAATTTAATAAAATCAAATGAAATTTTATAAAAGAGCTGTCGATATATATGCCATGACTATGAATATATATATATATATATATATATATATAGTCAGGAAAATTCCCTCTGCCATTCAGCCAGTTGAGCTCTCAACTCGACTCAGCTCAACTCAGCCCTAAGCCCTTTGCCTTTGTCTTCAATTCGACGCAGTTTTATAATATCTAACAGTTGGCATATAGTCCTGCAGGATAATCAGGCTTGGTTGCAATTCACTTCGCACTAGCCTAGTGAGAGCGTTTAAATGCTAATCTGCATATTATTTAGGCTGCTCCAGCTGAAGCGCTGCAGTTGTTGGCTGCCTTAAATTATTGTTGCTCGACGACGCTGCAATCAGCCCTACGCACACACCCACTCACACCCCACCCCACCCAACCCCTCCTCCCCTCTCTCTCTTTGAGCAACACTTAGTGTGCGTGGCTTGTGCCTTTGCATAAGAACCTTTTCCGCTTCGCTTTCGCTTGGGCGGCATGAAATCAAATCTCATGCAAATTATTCGCCTTTTTACGCATATACACAATGATAGTGTTGAGGGCGAGGGCGGGCGGTGGGGGCGTGGCAGGGCTGCCTTGGCCTCTGCTGCGGGGAGTTCAAACAAGTTTTGAGCAAAGAAAAAATTAATAAAAAATAAATTTACAAATTTACAAAAATTATAAATAAAATGAAAATTAAGAGAAATATATTTGTGTTAATTATCCGCGATGCAGCGTATATACCCCGCGACTGACGCCAATTTACAGGGCACCAAGACAACAGCTGCTCGGAGGAAACGCGGCGTTGATGAAGCGTCTTCGCCATGGCACCACGAAAGGCAACCAGAACCGGGCTGAGTGCTGGCAAATATGTCTCAGCTTGGTTCGTGGGCAACGCATGTGCGTCTGACTCCTGTTACTCCTGTTGTCCCTGGCTCCGCCTTTGCCTTTGCCTTTGCCTTTGGCTTTGCCTTCGCCTTTGCCGTGTGTTCCCAGCTGCTAGCTAGCGTGTCGCTCGGTACGTTTTACATTTCATATCTGATTTTTGTGCGTGGAAATTTAATTTGTATTTCATCATACGAGTACTTGTCTGCCCTGCCAGGTGCCGTGTGCCGTTATCCCAGCCACAGCCACCCTCCGCCTGCCACCTCCTGCCACACCAATCACTCAGTGAATGCAAAAAAAAAACATGCCAACCGAAATCTGGGAGAGGAAAATACAGAAAAAAAAAAATAAAATAAAAAAAAATAAAATAAAAATAAAATAAACAAAGAACAAAAGTTAAAAGCGAAATTCCTTGGCAAACGAGCAATTCAACGGCTTGTGCGCCCAGTGGGCGTGGCAGCCAGTAGCACAATAAGCAAATCGAGGCTGAATCGATTGTTAGCGATTCTCAGAACTCCGAGCGAGCTGCAGCCCTCGACCATCTAAAAGACACAAAGAATGTTGGAAAATATTACACAAAATGTAAGCAGCGCCAGGACCTCGACAGGGCCTTAAAGCTGAGCGCCTCTCAATACCTTCAAGAAATGTGGCAATCATATGTGGGCCAAGTTAGTTGACGCAAAGTGAAAGCAAATGCTTTCGGAGCCATTAAACAAGCCAGCATTGACATATGCTTTGTTTATAGCTTGGGATAGATACCCTGTAATAAGAAAGAGACCTGATAAATACCCTGTAATTATGTACAGCACTCAAAAATACCCTGTAACTCTATACATACCTCATATATGCCCTGTAACTATATACAGCATTGCTATGAATACCCTGTAATTATCTGCAGCACTTATAAATTGCCTTTAACGCTACACAAATCTCATATATACCCTGTAAATATACACAAAAACCCAGTAACCATATAGATCACTGGTAAATACCCTGTACTTACAAAAAAACACTAATATATATACCCTGTAACAGCATACCACACTTATAATTACCCTGGAGTTCTCTACAGAACTCATAAATACCCTGTAATTATATACAACAATCATATAAGCCCGGTAACTATATACAGAACCCAAAAATACCCTGTAAACCTGTACATACTTCATATATATGGCAGTTGTATATAATTACAGGGTATATATGAAGTATATATATATATATATATATATATATATATATATATATACTCTACACATATAGCCCTGATAAATACCCTGTAACTATGTCCTACACAGATATATTGAACATTGATATGAATACCCTGTAATTATACACTAATTCAATAGGCATATCTTGCTTTTACTATCTTTTCTGGCTTGTATTTACATACTTAGAGAATGTGACTAGAGTTAGTTTTACCCAATCTTCCTATACTAACCTTAGCCATGTCTTAGTCAATAACTAACAAATTGAATGGACTAAGTTAGCCAGTGCATCTCTCTGCTGGCACTTGCCACTTCTCTGGTCAGCCGTCTTCGCTCTCGACTACTTCTTAGCTCTTCATCAGGAGAACACCTCGCTTAAGCAGGCACAGTTCAGGTAAATCATAGAGAACTCAGGCAGGTGAGTGCCAGCGCCACACGTCTCTATGTCATGTCTCCTAGATAAAAGTTTCACTTGTGATCGTTAAATTTGTAGTTTGTCACCGCAGAGAGAGGGAGAGAGAGAGGGAGTGGAGTGTGAGGGAGCAAGAAGTAGGTGGCTGGCATCATTCATAATGAAAGCGCGAAATGTAGTTTATCAAGCTATTAGAGCGTCGAGGCATGCCAAGAATGGGATAGACAGGCAGACAGACCGAGTCAAAGTGCAAGATGCACTTAAGCGCATGCACACACGCACACACACTGACACACACACGCACACACACATCATATGCTGTGACAAATGCAAACAACAACAAAATGCTGCTGTGTGTAAAGTCATCAACTTGGCTGATGATAGCAAGGACTGCGACTCGACATGGGCGAGGATATTGCTGTTGCTGCTGCTAGAAGACGTTGCCAAGAGCTACAGCCCCTCCCTCTCCGCCCTCCCGCTCGCCTGGCCAAAGCGAGCAGCTGCTGCAGCGAAAATAATATAAATAACTTTAAGCACATTTGATTTTTCACAATTTTGCTGCAATTTGTTGCGGACGCCGCGCAGCAGCGACGATGAAGCAAATGGAAATAAATTAAACCAACTGCGCGCAGAATGAAACTGAAACTGAAACTGAAACCAAAACCGAAACCGAAAACTGATAACTGAAAACTGAAAGCTGCGAGCTGAAAACTCTTTGCTGGCTCACGCGGCGTATGCGTTATTTGCAATTATCTGCAGCTAGTCTATGTGTGTGCGTGTGCGTGTGCGTGTGTGTGAGACTATGCACTGCGGCATTTATTTTTCAAATTTTAATTAAAGATTCCATGCGTTTCCCTATAAATTATGCGCTCAATGTGCACGGAGCTAAGCTCATTTTGATACTGCGGCTCGTTATATGATTTACACACACGGCCAGCATCGGCTATAAAGACAGATAAATATACTCGATATAAGTACATATCATACATATATATCTCACACTGTGAGCAGACACTCAACATTTGCCCATTGCATGCAGTTTTTAAGCGCATTAAATCAACTTTTTCAGCTCATTTTTCGTGCAAGTTTTTGGCTTTGGCTTTGGCTTTGGCTTTAATGAATTTTTACAAGATTTTTATAGATTATCAGTTCTGTATATACGGGTATATAGGAGTATATATAGGAGTATATATAGGAGTACATATAGGAGTACATATAGGAGTATATATAGGAGTATATATAGGAGTATATATAGGAGTATATATAGGAGTATATATAGGAGTATATATAGGAGTACATATAGGAGTATATATAGGAGTATATATAGGAGTATATATAGGAGTATATATAGGAGTATATATAGGAGTATATATAGGAGTATATATAGGAGTATATATAGGAGTATATAGGGCTCAACTCTAGCTTAACTCTGGCTCAACTCTCTGGCTCAACTCTCTGGCTCAACTCTCTGGCTCAACTCTCTGGCTCAACTCTCTGGCTCAACTCTCTGGCTCAACTCTCTGGCTCAACTCTCTGGCTCAACTCTCTGGCTCAACTCTCTGGCTCAACTCTCTGGCTCAACTCTCTGGCTCAACTCTCTGGCTCAACTCTCTGGCTCAACTCTCTGGCTCAACTCTCTGGCTCAACTCTCTGGCTCAACTCTCTGGCTCAACTCTCTGGCTCAACTCTCTGGCTCAACTCTCTGGCTCAACTCTCTGGCTCAACTCTCTGGCTCAACTCTCTGGCTCAACTCTCTGGCTCAACTCTCTGGCTCAACTCTCTGGCTCAACTCTCTGGCTCAACTCTCTGGCTCAACTCTCTGGCTCAACTCTCTGGCTCAACTCTCTGGCTCAACTCCCTTGCTCAACTCTCTGGCTCAACTCTCTTGCTCAACTCTCTTGCTCAACTCTGTTGCTCAACTCTCTGGCTGATCTGCTTCTGCTCTCTGGCTCTGTCAATTGCTCTGTCAATTGCTCTACCAATATAGCTTTGCCTCGCTCCTACGCTCCTACGCTCCTACGCTCCTACGCTCCTACGCTCCTACGCTCCTACGCTCCTACGCTCCTACGCTCCTACGCTCCTACGCTCCTACGCTCCTACGCTCCTACGCTCCTACGCTCCTACGCTCCTACGCTCCTACGCTCCTACGCTCCTACGCTCCTACGCTCCTACGCTCCTACGCTCCTACGCTCCTACGCTCCTACGCTCCTACGCTCCTACGCTCCTACGTTATTGACCTTTACGTAATAACAGTCTTACGTAATTGCGATATTACGTAATTGCGATATTACGTAATAACAGTCTTACGTAATTGCGATGTTACGTATTAGCAGTCTTACGTAATTGCGCTCATACGCTGTGCTCTCTGCTCGCTCGCTCGCTCGCTCGCTCCCTCCTTCGAATATGCATAAAGCACTGAGATGCACTGAGAGACGACCAAAACGCGTTCTCTTCACAATAACTTAAGGTAAATAAATACATTTATATATATGTCTAAAGCAATATTTATATATATTTATATATATTTATATATATTTATATATATTTATATATATTTATATATATTTATATATATTTATATATATTTATATATATTTATACATATTTATATGTATTCATGCATATATACAATTGCTTAAAACAATGCATATAACTATTACAGCAGCTTGCTTAATACTATTAACAAAATTGCTTAATATTATTAACTATTTAAATACTTACCACACGCTGAAGAAGGGGAGCTCCACTGCTTGACTGTCCACCAGGCGATCAGGCATCCGACTGAAGCAAGACAACTGCAGACTCGCCTTTATATAAGACGAGCCAACCTCTCGAACTCGAACTCTGCTCGTCGACCTGTTGTCGAACTATGTTGTGGGCGATCAGTGGGTGGTGAGTGGGCGGTCAGTGAGCTCGATCAGGTATGAGCAGCAGCTGCAGTTGGGTCAGCTGAAGTTGGGCTGCCTGAAAGTATTGTTCACGCTAAAGCATTAAGCGATGGATAATGTAATAGTTATCCTGATATTTACATAGAACTAATTTAGATGTCAATGCAAGGTGTGTCGGCTCAGCTAGCACATATATTTATATATCTATATATATTATATATAACAACGCGCGTGCATTTTGGCCATCTGCCTTCCAGGTGTCCAAGTTCGCTCCTTAGAGCTACTCACTCCATAGTTTAGCTGCGAAGCGTTAGTCCCAGTAAAAGGTTCCATGGCGCAGAAACATATATCAAATAAGTCTCAAACTATCTCAGAAAGACGCCGCATGACTTGCTTTCAAAGTCTGTTCAGCTCAAGTCCTGCTCACTTCACCCAAACTCAATTCTTAAATATTTTCGCCTGCCGCCTTAAAGACAGCTGCCAAATCAGCATATCAAGCTCCTTCCGTTGGCTTTTCCCGTGCGATTGGCACTCGTCAATTTCAGCTCTAATAATTTATGCCTATGCGAAAAGAGCAAAGAGAAAGTGGAAAGTGGAAAGTGGAAAGTGAAGGCATGCATTGATATTTTGATGCAAAGCAGTTGATTTAACAACTGGCAGCTGGCGGCTGGGGGCGGGGGGCGGGTGGCGGCGGATGGTGTA
This sequence comes from Drosophila peninsularis, assembly GCA_035047485.1. NCBI lineage: Eukaryota > Metazoa > Arthropoda > Insecta > Diptera > Drosophilidae > Drosophila > Drosophila peninsularis. The sequence continues at coordinate 3,644,556 of JAWNPN010000041.1, forward strand.
AAGTTTACCATTCGATACGCAGTCGAAAGTGTAATAAAAGAGGAAAGCTGCCATGAAAATGCCATAGAAAATATGACGCTCATTTGCATGCAGAGAAACAGAGAACAAAACACGATAGGGAAGAGGAAGGAAGAGAGGGCGAGGGAGAGGGACAGGGAGAGTGAGCTGGAGCGGCAGCAGCAGCTGAACGGAAGTCAGACAGCTTGCATTTAGCATATTTGCCAGCGACTGGCAAAGCCTGCATCCTTTATCCTTGCGGTCGAGCCGAGGCTACGGGCAGCGCAGGCGCGACTCTGCCCTGCCCGGGTCTTGACTCGCTGAATCGCTGCTTGGGTCTGGGGACTTTCGCTTGCCTTGAGACAACTCGGGCGCCAGGCGCTGTGCCATATGTAAATGTGCAGCCGCCAGTTGGGGGCGGGCGAGGAGGGCGGCAGGCGTGCTGCGAGCGTCAGCTGCAACAAGATAAACGCTGCTACCTTGACGGGAGCCCTCTCGTAACCCGTAACCGTAACCGTAACTATAACAACCATGTTCATAATCTGCATAAAAGTATGCAATGCTCCTGCATGTCGCAGCCATTGTATCTGTGACTCTATCTCTGTCTCTCTGTGTGTGTGTGTGTGTGTGTGTGTGCTGTTTACATGTAAGCTACTTAAGTCCAAATCCTTTTTGTTATGTCATGCGGCATCAGTTCGGTGCGGACTCGGGCTTTAGTTTGGATTTTCGGTTGCCTCAGCTTTCAGTTGTCCTAACAACTAGCCTATGGGTACTTTACATGCGCCCCCTCCCTCTCAGCTGCCCCGGGTGCGGTCCATGTGTGCGTGCTTGCCTGAACAATAGATATCAGCGAACAAAGCTAAACAAAATCATTTATCGATTATGGAGGGTACCGAACGGCACCTACAGCAGAAAAAGGGAAAACAGAGGCGAGCCGAACAAAAAATGGGTTAAAATCAACTGATTGGCGCTCGTTTGGCCAGCGAGAAGTGGACACAGAGGACGCAGAGCATCTATTTTCGGATTCAGCCGCTTCCCTCTCTGTGTGTGTGTGTGCCAAAGGCGCTCCATGGGCTCAACTGCTGGAGTTTGGCTATCTGGGTTAAATAAGGATTCGCTCTTTTTGTGCTGCCCCCATCACATGTCAATTTGCCAGCTACACTTTGTGTGGCTCCCTCCTGGCCCCCTCCACGTCGAAAGCGGTTATGAGTGGAGCGTGGATCCAGGCCCGTGTCCTGCGTGGATTGTAACGAGCTTATCAAATTACAGCTGGGCCCGCTCACATCACCAATTATGACTTATCAATAGCGAATTTGTCCGCAGTTAAGAAATGAATACTTTATACATGCATTTGTTATCATTATAATGAGCCGACATTTGAAAGGGCTCAAGTGGGCGCACAAAAAGTCTCGGATAACATAAGTGTATTTTTTTTGGGATAACTAAGCTTTGGCTTGGCTTTAAAGCTGTTGAAATTTACTCAAAATTCTTTGGGTCTTAGCTACGAGTAATTAAGAACTCAATATGCGCATAAAGCACATGAAAAGCTTCAGAATAGTAAATGATGATCATAATATAAATAATATTTTGTAATAATTAATATGTTTGTATAAGATTAATATTTTTTTTAAATAATATTTCTAATAATTAATATTCTTTTATATATATTATTATTTTTTTTAAATTACTATTCTTTTATAATTAATCTTTTTTTTTTAATATTAATATTATTTTTTAATTAATTTTTTTCACTAATAAATTAAAAAGTTTATTTACATTTTTTTTTAAATAAATTTTTATTTTTTAACTTATACTTTTTAATAGTTAATATTTTTTAGAATTAACATTATTTTTTAAATTAACATTTTTTATGGTTAACATTTTTATATATGAAATATTATTTCTTCTTTCTTTTGTTTATAATTATTATTTTCTTTTCTTTATTTTACATATTTTTAACTAATTATATATTTGTATAACTAATTATGCATAATTCAAATGATTTCATACTTATTAGTTTTTAAAATTAATTTTTTTTAAATTTTATTTATATATATATATTTTTTTTTAAATTAATATTCTTTTATAATTATTTTATAAATACAAATATATTTTTTATGATTAATATATTTTTTCTTTTTTTTAAATTTTGTTATTTAATATTTTTTTATTTTAATTTTATTATTATTATTATTAAATATATTTTTTAAACCCAATATTTACGGCTTTGCCAATTCTGTTGCCTGATTCGTGCATTTCGTTGGCTATCATCTCAGCAAATACATGCACATATATAGCCATTCACATATCATGCACATACGTGATTTACCTCACTCGACCTCGCTCAACTCCTCACTCAACTTCGCCCAGCTGCAGCTCCACTTTCACTATGAAAGAGTTTAATAAAAAGAAGTCAAAGCGAAATTCGCTTCGCTTTAAACTGCTACCAAAAGATTGGAGGCGGACGCAGCCAGAAAGCATAAATAACCAAAACGCGTAAGACGTTGCGAAGCGTTAACGCAGCGCGCGACAATTGCTGCCAGAAAGTTAATTTCATTTAATGGCAGCCGAGCCGAAGGATGCTAAAGAGCGAACCATTTGTCATTGCTGTGGGTTATTTATTAAAAGCAGCCGACGCCGAGCGTTAGTTCAATCCAATTGAAACATTAAGCCCGACCTTTGATCCATAATTACCTGGAGCACACCTGCACACACACACAGAGAGAGGGGGGGAGCTACTTAGGCGCATCTCCAGGGGCTGGCTCTCTAGCTGGCAATGCGAATTAAATATTTGTTTAGAATATATCAACTCATATTTCTTACACGTCATTGTGCATGCGAGATTATCATTGTCATAAATCATACAACAATCTTTCCATAAATATTTACAAAAGGCAAAGCGCTCGCTCGCGCAGCTTGGCACAGCGAGAGAGGGTGGGAGGGTGGTAGGGGTGGGTTGCGAGACTCTGGCATGAGCATGATGTATGGCAGACTGTGGCTCTGACGGAATGCTGTTTGCCAAGCATATGCTGACGCGTTGCTTTCAAATGCAAAATGCTTAAAAAATTTATCCTCTTCAGCTATGCAGGGAAATGCATGAGTCCGTGTCTGTAGCCATGTCCGCATCCGTATCCGTTTCTTATGTGTCCAAGCTCAGGTGTGTGTGCGCTCTCTCTCTCTCTCTCTCTCTCTCTCTCGCTCTAGTTGTAACTGAAACTGCAATTTCAGCAACTAGCTGAAAAGCTAACTTACTCATGCGTGTAGCTCTCTCTGTGTGTGTGTGTGTGTGTGTGTGTGTGTGTGTGCTGCCTGCCTCTTGCACCTGCCTGCTGGAAATTGTTTTCCCTAAGTCACTCATCATGCATGTCCTGCCTGCGACTTGCAAGATGTTGAAAGGCTTCACACACACACACACACACACACACAGGGGCAGTGGGCGTGGCAAGCTATTTTGTTGCGCTGCTGTCATTCGTAGCTTATAGTTGATGAGGCGTGTTATGTGCATTTTATTTGCCACCCACACGCCAGCGATCCAGCAACGGCGGAGTCTCAGCAGTGCATTCAATAAATCTCTGGCTGTGCATGAGTGTGCGTGTGTGTGTGTGTGCTTGGGCGGGGCGACTATGCCACAACGATACTTGCCAAATTGCATTTTGAGGTCTGGCTGAGGTTTCGATCGAGGCAGAGCAACAGAGAGAGGGAGAGAGAGAGAGAGAGAGACTATCAGCAATCGCAAACATTATTCACTCATACAGTGACGTCAGTCAGTCAGTCAGTCAGTCAGCTAGTCGGCAGGCGCTAATGAGCAGCATCCTCGGCTGCAGCTGCTTCATCAATTAATCACGCCGCAGCAGCAGACCAAGGACGCCAAGGACGCAAACTCAAGCAGTTGTATAGATGAAGTAAACGCAAGCAGTCGATAACTCAGAGACAACTCATCAATGAGCAGGATATGGCCGCTAGGCAGATCGCATAAACATATCCCTGCTGACTGTGTGCAAATGGATATTAAAGGGCATCAAGTCGCTGGCGGCACTCGCAGCTGCATGTTGCGACACGAAGCAAATCTGATTTCCATTCTGGAAGCAGCCGCAGCTGGCGCTGCGTCGCATCCATTAGTAAAAAGAGCGTTCTGCCTACGACCGGAATGGCTAAAAGGAGGCGATGCATTGCATGAAAATGAGCTCAAGTGGCAAAGCTACACACGTGCCGCACCTGCCACCTGCCGCCGTGCCACCAGCCGGCTTATGGCCAACAAGTCCGGGCGCCTGACACAGCTCCTGCCTTAGTCTCAGGCACAGGCATTGCCTGCCGCTGTCTCCGCTCGAGTGCTGCTGTCCAGTTCTGATTTCTCACTGACAAAACGAGCGAAAGGAGCAGGCGGCAAGAGGCTGGCATAAAAAAGTTTATATGGGATAGGGAGCACGGACACCTGGGCGGACGGAGTCGACAAGGATAACGGTTTTGCAGTCTCGTCCTCAGAGCAATTTGAATTCATGTTTCGTTTTAGCGCTCGCTTTCCGCCGGCGGTTTGTTTCCGCCTTTTCATCTTAATCCCCAACAACCACCTGATTGAGTTATTAATTAATTGTCAGCTCACCTGTATCTCTCTATCTGTATCTGTATCTGTATCTGTATCTCTGTATCTCTGTATCTCTGTATCTCTGTATCTCTGTATCTCTGTATCTCTTTATCTCTGTATCTCTGCATCTCTGAATCTTTCTATCTCTATCTCTATCTCTATCTCTATCTCTATCTCTATCTCTATCTCTATCTCTATCTCTATCTCTATCTCTATCTCTATCTCTATCTCTATCTCTATCTCTATCTCTATCTCTATCTCTATCTCTATCTCTATCTCTATCTCTATCTCTATCTCTATCTCTATCTCTATCTCTATCTCTATCTCTATCTCTATCTCTATCTCTATCTCTATCTCTATCTCTATCTCTATCTCTATCTCTATCTCTATCTCTATCTCTATCTCTATCTCTATCTCTATCTCTATCTCTATCTCTATCTCTATCTCTATCTCTATCTCTATCTCTATCTCTATCTCTATCTCTATCTCTATCTCTATCTCTATCTCTATCTCTATCTCTATCTCTATCTCTATCTCTATCTCTATCTCTATCTCTATCTCTATCTCTATCTCTATCTCTATCTCTATCTCTATCTCTATCTCTATCTCTATCTCTATCTCTATCTCTATCTCTATCTCTATCTCTATCTCTATCTCTATCTCTATCTCTATCTCTATCTCTATCTCTATCTCTATCTCTATCTCTATCTCTATCTCTATCTCTATCTCTATCTCTATCTCTATCTCTATCTCTATCTCTATCTCTATCTCTATCTCTATCTCTATCTCTATCTCTATCTCTATCTCTATCTCTATCTCTATCTCTATCTCTATCTCTATCTCTATCTCTATCTCTATCTCTATCTCTATCTCTATCTCTATCTCTATCTCTATCTCTATCTCTATCTCTATCTCTATCTCTATCTCTATCTCTATCTCTATCTCTATCTCTATCTCTATCTCTATCTCTATCTCTATCTCTATCTCTATCTCTATCTCTATCTCTATCTCTATCTCTATCTCTATCTCTATCTCTATCTCTATCTCTATCTCTATCTCTATCTCTATCTCTATCTCTATCTCTATCTCTATCTCTATCTCTATCTCTATCTCTATCTCTATCTCTATCTCTATCTCTATCTCTATCTCTATCTCTATCTCTATCTCTATCTCTATCTCTATCTCTATCTCTATCTCTGTCTCTATCTCTATCTCTATCTCTATCTCTATCTCTATCTCTATCTCTATCTCTATCTCTATCTCTATCTCTATCTCTATCTCCCACTCGCTCTCTGATTCATGAGATTCACATAAGTATCTCAATGTTTACACATTTAGCTGTAACCGTATCTATTCTTACCTGATTGTGTGCTTGGCTCGTAAACTATATCTGCGTTTGCTTTGTGTACCTCCGGCCGTATCCCGCATTTATCTGAATTTGTATTTCTTATTTGTATCTGTACTATTATAGCAGCAAATGCGGCGAGGCTCGTCTGGCAGCTGGCTGACTTCAGGCTTCAGCCTGTTGTCGGCTGGATGTTTATGCAAATGGGCAAATACACATGGCTTATGCAGAGGCATGGTGGGTGGTGGGTGGTGGGTGGTGGGAGGTGGGTGGCGCAGCACGGTACACCGCTGAGGAGATCGAACTGACAGCGAGGCTCGTAATTCCAGCTCTGGCTGAGAAGTTATGATGGCTTCGCTGGCATGTCTGAATTGGTGGCATCAAATCCGCCACACAAAATCCCCGCTGTACGGGCTGGCTACTGCCGGCACGTGCGGCCGCCCCGCAAGGCGCAAGGCGGGCCGTCAGCCCGTCAACTCAAGCCGGAGTCGAGGATTTGCTTCAATTCTGCATGTGACTGCCAGCCTTCACCTCAAATTGAGTTGATTGTCGACATTCAGAACGTGGCCAGACATTGTTCAAATGCTTTCAATTGTTGCTGCTGCTCTGATTCCCTCTGATTCCCGACTCTGATTCCGATTCCGATTCCGATTCCGATTCTGATTCTGATTGTGATTCTGTTATTTTGTTATTCTGTCGCCCTGCACACTCGCCTAGTCGCGCATATTTGCATAAGTTAAAGCTCGCAGTTTGGCTGCAGTTTATTTTATTTGCCAGGAGGCCCAAAAAGAAGCGTAAAAAATGGCTGCCGGCTGTCGGCGCACCACTCAGTGTGTGAGCTTTGTTTCGGGCTTAAACATGTTGCCGGCTTATCGGATTAGGGCGACAACTTGGAGGTGTAATGCCAGCGCCCTCCCTCCCTCCCTCTCTCTCTCCCTCCGTCATATTCATCATTATCATTAAAGCCGAAGTCTGCCGGCCAGCAGGCCGAGCTTCGCCTCAGTTTTTTCGATCTGAACTTATTCGATGTGTGCTGTCAGCGGTTGGCCCAACCACAAGGTTCGTGCCGGGGCAGCCGTAACTTAAAATGGTGACAGTGAAGCGCACTTCCGTGTCAACCGCACACACACGCGCAGCGAGTGCTCGACAGATGTCCCTCATCAATTCGCACCTAAAATACAAAAAACGCCCCAGCAAAAAACTCACTCAAAAGTCAGGCAAAAAGTGTGTGAATAGACCACAAAAAAAGATGGGCAAAAAACAATTATGAAGAGGCCAAAACAAATGAGAGCAAATAGACAGTGGAGAGCAGAAAATCAATAGGCGGCAAATTGAGGCGCCCAGGCCACGCCCAGCTGCCTGTGGGCGGGGTGGGCGGAGAGTGTGCGAATTCAAGCGAATTAAGTCATTTAAACTCTTGCAGCGTGTGATTTTTCTTTCCGGCATAATATCAAGGCCCATGCAAAGGCAGCGGCAGCAGCAGCGGCAATAACAATAACAAACAAGACGGAAATGTCTGAGGCCGAGAAAATTTTATTTATGGCGACTTTATGCGCATTCATCATAAAGGAATGTTGCTCCTGTGTGTGCTCATTCATGCGACGGGGCGGGGAGGAGCAGGCATGGGTGCCGACATACCGAGTCTCTCTCTCTCTCTGTGTGTGTGTGTGTGTGTGACCAAAGCTACTTAACTTGCGTGTGTGCCGCGTACGTGGTCATGTGTGAGAGCGTGAGCTTCGCAGGAGCAACACGCGCACTTGACATTTATGTGCGAAACGCAACTGAAGCCATCGCAGTCCACAGTTTTCCGCAGTGTCCACTCCGGTCAGCGCTGCCAACCAATAATATATTTCACATTTTCCTCACGAACGCAACCGCACAACAATAAAAACAATAAGTGTATCGCAACGAGCCGAGTTCCAGACAGCGACTAGCGAATGCCCTTACCTGGGCAGGCAGTTGGCGAAAGGAAGATATACATATACTAGTATATATACCATACTGGATGTACTATATAGATACTATGTACATTTATCTACTACGACGACTATATATGCCTTATGTTTGCCTTTACTGCTTGTAGCACGCAGCTTCACTCCCCATCCCAATATGCCCCGCCCTTAGAGCAGCAAAGCAGTTGGCTTTTCCTCCTCCAATTTTCATTGTATATCGCATTATCGTGGCCCAACTTGCCGAGCAACTATCGAAACGCTTAGCGCCGCCAATTGGCAATGCCGAACTAGCTGCCGACTGCTGCCCGACGTTCTCGGAGTTGTCCATTATCAATGCTGGCAGCTGAGATCAGTAGAGCAGAGTTGAGGGAAAACCCCCTCGATAAGCATAGCATACTAACGTCTATATAGTATGCATCCTTATGGCACTTCAGCTCAACGCATCTCACTCAACTTGTTACGCCCAGGTCGAAGGACTCGTCGATACTGAAACTGTTTACTTTTGACGTGGGCAGCGGAGAGTGAAGAGAATTTTGCTCCTTATGTTAAAGCACTGTATAAAAGCTTAAATTTGCTGAGCAATAGTTGAAGTGAATATATTTGTTATATATTGAACACTTTAATAATAATATAATATTAATAATAATAAAAAGAATTTACTTATTTGTCAAGTTAATGCTGAAAACAATCAAATAAATAAAATACAAAAATACTATATTTATTTACTTTTATATTTTATTTATTTTATTGTTTTAAGCATTAACTTGACAAATAAATTTATTAATTATTTATTATTATTATTATTAATATTATATTATTATTAAAGTTTTATTTATTATTTTTAATATTACATTATTATACAAAATATTATTATAAATAAATAAATGATAATAATGTATAGTAATGATAATAATATTTTATAAAAATCGTCCAAAAAATGTACATTAAAAATTTATTTATTATGATAAATAATATAATATATAATAATAATAATAATATGTAAAAAAAAAATATATATATATATATATATATATATATATATATATATAATATTAGAAAATAGTTTTAATAATATTTTTATAATAATATAATAAATTTATTAAACAAGCAAATGCTGAAGAAAAAAAATATATATTGAATAAAAAATAATAAAATAAATAATTATATAATATTTATTTAGCTGATACGTAATAAAAATATATTTGAAAATGTTTTCATAAATTATTATATTTATTATTTTCTTTAATATACTTTTTTATGCAATTTTCTTTTATTTTAACAAATATTCAGTCAATCAAGTCATGTTCTCTGCCCTATACATGGTCGAGTCGACTCTGCCTGGCCGGCACGGGGTACCTCTCCGCCCATCAGCGTACAGCCGCTGCACTCTCCACACTCCCCCTGCCATTGCTGCCGTCTATGATTTATTTGTTGCAATTAAGTCGTCGTCGCGGCGTCGTAAATTGGCATTGGCCAAGACGCTTTGTCAGTCCCGCATCGGTAATTGCAATTGCCAATTGTCGGAAGTGGAATCAGCCAAATGTAGTCAATAAAGCGCTTTGCAGACGCATAACAAAAACAAAAGGAGGAGGAAAAAAAAGCAATCGCTAATGTGAAATTTGATTAGCATGTGGTGTGTTCCCAAGTTGACGCCTTTGCCCCACGCACCACCAGCCCCGCTCCCGCTCCCGCTCCCTCTCCCTCTGCACTTTTCTAACACTCTCTAACACACACACGCACACGCAGCCTCTCTCTCTTTTGGTATGCGTGTTGCTGGCTTGTCAACAAAGTTCCCTTCAGTTTAGTTGCCAACCAATTTCCTGCGGCGCCCCCTCGGCCCCGCCGCGGCGCGGTAATTGCATCCACAAAGAGAGCAGCGCCCAATGCGAAGAGAACGGCGAACGGCGAACGGCTTCGCCTCTCTTCGGGCCGAAGAGCGAGCGCCTCGGCTCGGCTGTTCGAAATTCGAACTTCGAAACGTGTGAATTTGTTTATAACACAAAAGCAACAACAGCCAGTGAAAACGTGCGCGAAGCACACTGAGATGCTGCGTGTGTGTGTGTGTGTGAGTGCTGTATTGGCCGCCATTTCATTATTTTGCTGCTTTAAAGCACAGGGCAGCGGGAGACAGCAAAATGTATTGCATACTTATGGGAGTTGCTTGAAAGTTTCTTTTCTCGCACGGCACGTCACATAATTTGCTCTCAGCTCCAGCTTAAAGAAGTCGCGGCGAGCAGCCTGCGCTCCCATTTTTAATATTTATTTCTATTTGCGTAGGACGTGAGATTGAACAACATTTGCTGGAGTTAATCGCATTCGCTTCGAGTTTTCCAACTTCTCGGGGCATGGAAATTAATCAGCTTCAGTTTCCTAGGCAAAGAAACGCTTGCTGCCGGAATACCCCTAATATGCGTGCTTTTCTTTAGATTTTAATGAAGTTGTTTGCTGTATATCTATGTATATAATATGATAGTTGGGGCTTGTAGTGATAGCAATTGGCAAAGTTTGATCTGGCTTCTGCCTGACAAATGTCTTCATTAGGCTTAGCTCAGTCAAAAATTCCATTTGCTGACTGACGGACTGACGGACTGTCTGAAATACTGAGTGACTGCATTGATTGTAACTGAAAAATGCGAAAAGGCAACGATCATACGGGCTGAACAGTGCAGAGGCCTAGGCAGCTGCTGCTGCTGCTGCTGCTGTTGATGATGATGATGATGAGGTTAGAGCTTAGACAGACGAAGAAGAGAGACAAACAGACATCAATTTAGCACACACTCACACACACACACTCACTCTCAACGCACAAGCAGCTAAACTACTGCGAAGATCTCGTTGGCACTGCTCTACAGGCAGAGCTTGTTGTTGAGAGTTATTCATTCGGACAAGCGCTGAGTAAAGAGCAGAGAGCAGAGCAGAGACCAGAGCAGAGAGCAGAGCGGAGAGCAGAGCAGAGAGGTGAATTGCTTGTGAATTTCTATACTTAGGCATATACAAACATTGCCATTGCCTATTGCCAAAGCTCTCACACACAGCCGCACAGCATGAGCGCAATGCCAGATCAGCGATATAGCTAAGGTCTCTATATAGAGTTAACCACTCTCATAATACCATAATACAGTTTCACAGACAGACACACTATAATATTAAAAATAATAACTGCAACAGCTTTCAACCATTGCTCATAATATTTATAAATATATAACCCATTTACATTTACATTTATATTTCTGTTTTAAGCTCTGGCAGTTTTCTTATTTATTTTGTTGCCAGCGAAATCGTTTTTCATGGAAAACGAATTAACTGTGCATTTTTGGAACAAATTTATCATCCATTTACAGCAATCAATTGCTAAAATGAATGCAGACTCAAAGGAAATGTATTTTTACAGCAGCTCCTGCCGCTGCCGCTGCCTCTGCCGCTGCCTCTGCTGCTGCTGCAGTTGTCAGCAAATTCAATTGAATTAAAAAAGTAAATTAATAAAAAACAGTTGAAAAAAAATAATGAAGCTGCTTAAATTTATAGCTGGTATGGACTAGGGGCTGCCCTGTAACTAGGAACAAATATTTATAATTAATATACGAAGTTTTTGAAAAATTTTAGATATTTTAGAATATTATAAAAATTTTAGAAATTGTAATAGAGCTTTAAAATTGTAAAATTAAAAGTTATTTGACAGATAAAAAAAATATTATACAAATTTGTTATAAAAGTGGTCAAAAATATATATATTAATAAAATGTTTTTTGTTTTTTTTTTAATAATTTATTCCATATTAAAATGTGCTTCATTTATTATTTTAAATATTTGGCGTTGTAATAAATAAAAAAAAAATTTAAAATTTGTTTTATTATTTATTCTAAATTTTTTTAAATTTAAAATAAAAGATTTTAATTACTTTCGACGTTTCTTATTAGATATATTCATTTTATATTAGTTATATCATAAAAACATAATATATAAAAAAACTATAATAGAAAATTCTAAATAAACTATTATATAATTTCTGTAGATTGAAAGCTTCCAATCTGCCGCTTGGCATCATCAACTGGGTGCTTAGTCAGCGCTTAGTCTCTTAACTGTTATCTAACTGTATTCAAAACGAAACAGAAAAGTTTAATACAATTAACTTCAAATAACTTTCAAATGGAACTGAGCTGCGCCAGGCACAGGCATCACTGAGGCCGCGTCGCTGACAGAGCTCTGCCTTCGACTTGATGCAAGTGGCAATTGGCACATGCAAAGCAAAATTCATTAAACTGAATAAGTTATATAGTGAATATATATCAATATACTATATTCTTTTATATATATATATATATATTAATTTCTTTATTTGATTTGGTCAAACATTTGGCAGCTGCTGCGCTGCATTCCAGCTGCAGTTGATGTATGAAAATGAAACATGCAGCGCATATTTATAAAATATGCAGGCATCATTAGCTCGCCTATATATACACACACACACTCACTCACACACACATACACTCGCACACACACACAGACTCGCATAGACAAAGGCGTGCAACGGAAAGCGCAAACATGGCAAACCTCTGGCTGGCTCGGTCCACAGGGTCTCTCGCACAGTTCGCGTACTCGCGCAATTAAAAAGCTAGCATAGCGGTAAATACTCGCAATCCACGTGCGTGGCGCCATTTTGCCACTGCCACTGCCACTGCCACTGCCGCCGCTGCTGCTGCCGGAAACGGAAACGCGTTCATATAACACGCATATATATCTAGCAATTACAACCAGCGCGCCTTGTGCCCTTTGCCCTTTGCCCTTTGTCTTTGCATAGCAGATACACACACACACACACACATGCAACCACACTGCACATATATATATATCGTATATATACAGCAAGATTCTTGCAATTTATAGCGTTTACCAATTGTCCAAGTTTATGGTTTTAATTTTTCTATATTACACACACACACACACTTACATAATTATATACTAGCGCGACACGTGCGTATTTTCAATTTTAACTCATTAATTTTAATTATTTTGTAATAAATCGAAAATTTATTGCTTACAACTTATATGTGTAGCATAATTTTTATCACGTATTTGTGCGCCTCACGCCTGCACCTGTGTGCACGTGTGTGTGTGTGTGTGCGTGTCCTGTGGCATCAAAAGTATTACAGTGGCTGCTGCGGTGGCTTTTGCTGTCGCACGTGAGCGCCTCAGCTGGCAGAGTTGCCGAGTTGCCGCGAGTTCATTAGAAACGTGCAGGAACTTTCTAAGATTTTAAAGCAATAATCAAATTTTATTTATTATTATATTATTATATAAATTATTATATTATATTATATTATTATTATATATTATATTATTATTTTTTTTGTTTTTATTTTATTTGCTTTATTGTCCTTTGAATGAATATATTTCTTTGGGCTATAAGTTTACATCGCTTAAACTTTATTTTAAATAATATTATATTTATATATTTGGGAGAGCGAGAGAGACTGCCAAAAAAAATTTAGCTGCTAAGCAGAGTCAGCAGAACCGACTCATACTAGGCCAAAGATTACTCTTTTGCTCTGCTCTGTTCCCTTGTCTCAAGATTTGATTGATCCAATATAAGATTTAGGCTAAGCAGTACAGAATCTAGCACATAGATGGCGCCACTGTTATGCCTGTATTATATATTATATTAGTTTATATATATTATATATTTATATTCTGTATTATATACTTGCTTAGGCATTCCTGACACTCTCAGCCCTGCAGTCAAGCAGATTCGCCTCAAAGCTGACCTATAGCTAACCCTGATACGGCTTGATCTATGCACTCGCCTAAGATACTGTTACTTAATGGATTGTGTGAATATGTCACCTTATATAAGCATATATATGTTCAGGCTAGTCAAGTCAATAGATTCCCTTGCCCGATCGCAAACAGAACTTGAGCCTTTGTTGTGCTCAAGTCTCGAGAAGTACTCGGCAAGCGCTTGGCTGTAAATAATTTGATATTTTTCAAACATCTCTCTCGAAGAAGAAGAAGACGCAGAAGGAGAACGAGGCGTGGCATTATTTAATGACAAAGCGTCCATTTGGGAAGTCGTCGAGCAGAGCTATGTAAGTCAACTTGTTGAAGTTTCATGCACAGTTGCTCAGGCTGTGCTCGGGCTGTGCTCAGACCCTGCTCAGGCTGCTCGGGCAGCTCCAGTTGCGACATGAGTTCTTGTGGCATTTAAGAGCTTATTTGTTTGCGGCAAGTGCTTGGCCAACTTTGCGAGCGAGCGAGCCGGCCATGCAGCGCCAGTTAAAGGCAAGCAATAACCAGAACTGGCCGGCAAACACTCGCAGGCTGAGAGACGAGCAGCAGGCAAACACGAGCATAAATTCAAAAACAAGAACAAAAAAAAATAACAGAAAAAAACAGGAGCAAAGGGAGCGCAAACAGGGAAGCCCCGCACATGAAGAAGCAGCAAAAAAAATGGTTGTTTTGAATTGCTTTCGCCTGCACAGCGGGGCAACTTGGCAACTTTGAGCGCAGGAGCTGGCAGGACTAATGAGGCTGCTGGCGGACATGGCGCAAATGAGCTGGGAGGAGGGCAGGCGCTGGCCTGCCTGCCCGTTGGTCTGGGCTGTTAAATTAAAGCGGCGTTAGCAAAGCGGCAGCGCGGGCAGGCAAACCACAGCAACAGCAACAGCAACAGCAGCAACAGCAGCAGCAGCAGCAAAAAAATAAGTTCTAATTGTTTGTAGACATTAAATGGGGCGCCGTTTGGAAATTATTGCCATTCGCTTCAAATCTTCAGTCAGTCCAGTCTCTCTCTCTCTCTCTCCCTCTCTCCCCCTCTCTCTCTCTCTCTCTCTCTCTCTCTCTCTCTCTCTCTCTGGGTATGTGTGTTTGTGCGTGCAACATAATTGGTCGCTTGGCCGCTCATAACAATAAGCAGCAATGTTTGACTGCCCGCCTGCCCCGCACAGCAACTGAACACTAAAATGGCCGCATGACGAATGTAACGGGCGGTGCGGCTCATAAACTTGCAACAATAACAACAACAGCAGCAGCAATAGCAGCGAGCAACAGCAACAACAGCATCAGCAGCAGCGACAGCAGCAGTAACAACAACAGTAGCTAGAGGAGCAGCAACACCAGAGACAGCAGCAGCAACAGCACCAACAACAGCAACAGCAACGACAGTAGCAACAGCAGCAGCAACAACAGCAGCAGCAACAACAGCAGCAGCACCACCAACAGCAACAGCAACACTAGAGAGCAACAGCAACAGCAACAACAGCAGTAGCCAGAGCAGCAGCAACAACAGCATCAGCAACAACAGCAACAGCAACAGCAACAGCAACAACAGCAGCAGCAGCAGCAACAGCAACAACAGCAGCAGCAACAGCAACAGCAACAGCAACAACAGCAACTGCAACAGCAACAGCAACAACAGCAGCGGCGCAAGCAACAACAACAGCAACAACAGCAGCAGCAGCAGCAGCAACAGCAACAACAGCAGCGGCAACAGCAACAGCAACTGCAACAGCAACAGCAACAACAGCAACAACAGCAACAGCAACAACAGCAGCAGCAGCAGCAGCAGCAACAACAGCAGCAGCAGCAGCAACAGCAACAACAGCAGCAGCAACAGCAACAGCAACAACAGCAACTGCAACAGCAACAGCAACAACAGCAGCGGCGCAAGCAACAACAACAGCAACAACAGCAGCAGCAGCAACAGCAACAACAGCAGCGGCAACAGCAACAGCAACAGCAACAGCAACAGCAACAACAGCAACAACAGCAACAGCAACAACAGCAGCAGCAGCAGCAGCAGCAACAACAGCAGCAGCAGCAGCAACAGCAACAACAGCAGCAGCAACAGCAACAGCAACAACAGCAACTGCAACAGCAACAGCAACAACAGCAGCGGCGCAAGCAACAACAACAGCAACAACAGCAGCAGCAGCAGCAGCAACAGCAACAACAGCAGCGGCAACAGCAACAGCAACAGCAACAGCAACAACAGCAACAACAGCAACAGCAACAACAGCAGCAGCAGCAGCAGCAGCAACAACAGCAGCAGCAGCAGCAGCAGCAACAACAGCAGCAGCAGCAGCAACAGCAACAACAGCAGCAGCAACAGCAACAGCAACAACAGCAACTGCAACAGCAACAGCAACAACAGCAGCAATAGCCAGAGCCTTTGGTCACAGCAGCAACTGCTTGAGTATTAGTATTAGTATTAGTGTGTGTGTGTATGTGTGTGCGCTTATTTCGACTTGGCTTGTAAGTTTTAATTGTAATCGTATGTGTTTTGTGCCTCAACAACAGCAACAACAGCAGCAGCAGCAACATCGTCTGATTATTAGGCTTTAAATAATTAATTGCTTATGCATGTTGTGGGTGTGCACAACTCAGTGCGTGTGTGTGCGTGTGTGCGTGGCACAACTTCAATTACAGTGCCTCTTCGACCGCAGCTCACACGACTAGCATTTGCGGTCGTCAGCGAGTCACTTGGGCGCGCGCCCACAAGTCCTTCAATTGCAATTGCAATAACATTCTGCGGTTGCGGACAACAGCGCCACGCCCGCCGCCTCCAGGCCGCATGGAATTTAATTTAGCTTGAACATTTTTGAGTGCGCACAGCAAGAGCCCACATCGCTCGCAATTAAAAGCAATTAACAAAAAGCCAAAGACAAAAACTAATACAAGTTGTTGGCCCCGGCCCCGGCCCCGGCCACGGCTCCGGCCACGGCTCCGGCCAGCTCGAGCACGCAAATATCTTTTGGACTTGCCTGGAGACACTTGATGGCCAAAAGGCATGTCAATAAACGTGAGTTGCATGTGCTGGGGAATACCCTGTAAGGCCTTTATCAGTTAGCCTGGCCAACATACCCTTAGCCCCGCCCAGTCTGCCCACTGGGAGTCTGGGCCAAGTCCCAATGTCCTTAAGCCACGCTAATAACCCAGCTAGCCCAGCAATTGCAATATTGCCGCGTCGCAGCGCTGCTGCGAGAGTTAATAAATAAAATATTCGTTTCCTGTTTTTTTTTTCCATATATTTTCACAAAGAAATATTTAGTTGGAAATTGCTTGAATTCCTGGAGTTCTTTCAGCAAATTCCTTGAATTTTCGCTCTCACTAAATTGATGGAACAATTCACTGTGAACTGTTGTACGCGGCGTATGCGCTATTTATTTTAATACTCGCCCAAGCGGCGTGTGGAGTATATTGATTTTGCTGAATGCTCGCCTTGGTCTGCTTTGCCCGAGTCGGGGACATGGAGGCGTGCATGGAGCAAAACAAATGCCCACAAATATGCAAAAGCAACAAGGGGAGAGGGAAGAAGGGAAGATGACCGACTGGCCTATACCCTGTACTTGACAACAGGCAGCCAAGGAGCCCAAATCGCACTCTGCCCTTTTGGCAGCTCTCATCCCGTTCATGGAAGAGGGAATACAAGAAGATGACCGACTGGCCTATACCCTGTACTCTGCAATGGGTGGCTGAAAAGCCAAGGCAATGCCAAGCGAACGCTCAAATGTCTCTCCCCTCTTTGGCAATCCTCATCTAGTTCAGGGAAAAGGCACAAATACAACATGACCGACTAGCATATACCCTGTACTTGACAACAGGCAGCCAAGCCCGAGCCCAAATCTCGCTCTGCCCTTTTGGTAGTTCTCATCCAGTTCAGGGGAGAGTCAATAAAGGAAGATGACCGACTGGCCTATACCCTGTACTCTGCAATGGGTGGCTGAATAGCCAAGGCAATGCCAAGCGAACGCTCAAATGTCTCTCCCCTCTTTGGCAATCCTCATCTAGTTCAGGGAAAAGGCAAAAGTGCAAGATGACCGACTGGCATATACCCTGTACTTGACAAGTGACAGTCAAAGAGCCCAAGTCTGGCTCTCCCCTTTGGCAGCTCTCATCTAGTTCAAGGAAGAGGATCTAAAAGAAGATGACCGACTGGCATATACCCTGTACTTCGCCATTTGCAGCCAAAGAGTCTCAGTTGCTTAGTCTCACGTCTCTGTCTCTCCTCTGTGTGTGCAATTATACCCTCTTCAGCATTTTTTAATGAGTAGCGGGCATCAAAAGAAAAATTAAGTCAGTGCCTTGGCCCATGATTAATTACAGCGACCGGATGAGAGCCTAGACCAAATGTCCAATACACAAAGAGAGTTGAGCTCAGAGAGAGAAGGGAGGGGGAGGGCGATACACACTCTCACTGTGTGCAGCAAATGATTTATGGCTTTTTAAAGATAGCCATCAACATCAACGGCAAACGCTGCCCAGATAAGGCGGCCACAATGGCCGAAATAGTCGAGCCCTCGTCGCCAGCGACATTCACGTGGCAACGGAGTGCGGCCTCAAGATCCCGGCTTGGACCAATACAGAGGCAGCATTGACTTCCGCTTCCGCTTCTATTCGCCGCTCGTCGTGTTGACTTTATTTACGAGTCGCAGAAGTGAAATGAAGTTGATTTCATGATTGCGCCGAAATTGTCTATGAAAATGTAAATGTGTAATTATTTGGAAAATGCCAGCACGAATAACAACAACATGAAGTAGAAGAAGAAGAAGAAGAAGAACTAGAAGTAGCAGTAGTAGTAGCAGGAGCAACCACATTAATGAGGACAGGCCAAGCAAAAGCTAAATAAATCTTGTCGCACACTTGTCGCTGCGACAGGACCCAAAAGGTGTAAGTAGCACAAAGGACATACTTTAAATTGTGTGCCAAAACATTAAGCACTGTTAAGAACTGAAGAGGCGGACAACGGGACAGCGGGACAGCGGACAACGAACAGTGGACAGCTCACTAGCTCAGAACAACTAAAGTTTCATTTCTATTGGCAACTTTTCTGCAATCGTATCTCGACCAAAGGCACAACCTGGCCCCGCCCCCGCCCTCCGGGCTGGCTGAGTTCGTAAAAAGTCGGGTCATTCATTTGGAATTTAAATTCACATTCGCATTCGTAGCCAGTCAGCCAGCTGGCAAAGATATTTAAAAGCCACACGAAACAACAAGAAACCTCTTACAATAAGCGGCTCAGCGCAAATTTCTATAGCTATAAGGCACAAAAGAATTATGCAATTTCCATAGAATTTATATTTTGAGCACATATTAATACACTATCTCGAAGGGGGTCTATTGGCTGTAAATATGAAAATAGGTGAATAGATGTGGACATGTGTGTCGGCAAAGCTCTTCTATGTGAGTCTCATAGAAGGAACTTTATGTATATAAAATATACATATTGAAGATGTGCGGCTTTCTCCGCGATTCTCAAACCAAATATGTATTCATTAATGTGCATGTTAAGCCCTTCTATGTGAATCTCATATTTACAATTGATGTATATAACTTTATATATAAATTGAAGATATATATATATATATATATATGTCAGCCCTTCTCCGCGATTCTCAAATCAAATATGTATACATTAATGTGCATGTTAAGCCCTTCTATGTGAATCTCATGTTTACAATTGATGTAGATAACTTTATATATAAATTGAAGCTATATATATATATATATATGTCAGCCCTTCTCTGCGATTCTCAAAGCAATCCGTTCATAATACTTCTTGACAAGCTAAAGGCAGTTACCTAGTTTTATATATATATTTATTTTATATAAAGCTAAGGCCATAATATGCCTGTCAGCCGTTCTATGCAATTCTCATAGGAGTATTGCTCAGGAGGAGCACACTATTACTTACTATATTTTATATGCCTTGCACATAATACCAAATTCCTGCATCGAATAATTTCCAAAGGCTCTTCTATGCGAGTCTCAGAGAAAGAGAGCGAGAGAGAGTATCACTAGCAACTTTGAAGCTGGAGACTTCAATAAAATATAGCACGCTCTTCTATGCGCTTCTCGCATGACATTTTCATAGAAAGTTAAGTTAGTTTTCTCACCTCCAGTGCCTCAGGTACTCCCAATTAGGGCACAGCTAAGTCGGTTAGTTGTTTCGTTATTGTACACACACATATACACTCGCAAATATATCTAGTTTTCTTTGTTATTATTTTCCATTCTTTTGTTTGTTTTGGCTCATTCTTTTTTCCCGTGCTCGCTGCAAAGTTGAAAAGTCATTTGGCATTCAATTGGGATTCACTTACACCGCAAAAGCGACCAAATGAATTTGATGTAAAAAGTTTTGCGCAAAAACTTTGATGTGCCAAGCCCAGCAAAGCAAATCGCTAACCCACAACAGATGTGCCTGCCGACCGACCGCCCGCCGCCCCCCGGCAGGTGCACCGAGGCAGGACAATGTCAACGCCGCTGCCGGCCTGGAAAACACATTTCAGGCTAGATAAATGCCAGACACTTAAGTCATTTGCCGGAACCGGGCATGCCCGCATCTGTTTTAGAACCGCCAAACCGAATGGAAACTTGAGTTGTAAAGCGCCAACGCCATAACGCCCCCTCCAGCCCCTCCCCCACTCAGACCATGGCTGCTCGCCGCTGGCATTTTGCATTCGACACTTCAACAAGTCGACAAGCTGCAGTTGCACTTCAGAATGGCGCAGTTAAGTGTGACAATAATGATGTTGTCTATGGCGTCGGCTGCTTAGCCGTCGTCAAGTGGTGCCACAGACCCACCGAGCCACCCACCCACCCGCCGACCTCTCTCAACACTTTTGGCAGGCGGCACTAGGCGATAATAAAATAATACCACAAAAGGCAAAAACAATACCTAAAGCGATTGCCAGTTGGCAGTTCTGGCCGCAAGATGTCGCCCCCCCGCCCGCTCTGTCGCCCTCTGGCACTGGTGTTAAGTAGGCCGCATCGCCGGATAGACCCAGCAGCCGACTGCCAGCGCCTGCAATGCCCATGCAGCTTAAGCTCTGCCAACATTTTAGGCGAGCCTCGAGAAATTGATCTGCTGCAGAGGCTAGTTTGCATCTGCCTCTGTGTGTGTGGGATTCGGATGATGCGACTGACTGCAGCAGTGGATATACACTGCGAGAAATGAATAAACGATCAAGAGAGGCGCAGTTCATTAAGTATAAAGTGAGAGAGCTGAAACCTGATAGAGGCGTGCACATATGGCGAGTCTGGCAACTCTATGACCAAGAGCTAGCGTTGCCAGATGCTGCACTGCTTAAAGCAGTAAATATAGTGTATCCATATATACATTTTACTAGAGTTAAGTATGAAAAATGTGGCAACTCGCTGTGCATTGTGCATTGGCGTTGCCAGATGTTGCACTTCTACTCAAAGAAGTCAATATTCGCAGTTATATATACGTATATATAGAGATATGTGTATATTTTGGTAGGTATACATATAAAAAGTGTGGCAACTCTACATGACTCTGAGCTGGCGTTGCCAGATGTGGCACTATGCACAGTAAAGCATATCTTATCAATATAGTATATGTACATGAAGCATATACAGCATATCTACAAAGGCTTAAAGGTGTGGCAACACTGCGCTAGCGTTGCCAGATGCAGCACACCTCACATAAGTAAATATGCACTTAATGATACACACATATATAACTATATATACATATATCTGTAGTTTATATATATATATATGAAATGGGTGGCAACTCTTTAGGACTGTCAGCTGGCGTTGCCAGATGCTGCACTACTACAAGCAGCATATAAACCACTGCGCAGTGTATTTATATCGGCTATCAAGGGGATCGCCAAGGATTATGAGTGCACTGAGTGTGTATGCGCGTGTGTGTGTGTGTGTGTGTGTGTGTGTGTGTGTGTGTGTGTGGCACTGCAGCAAAGTAAATGTCATTGTAATACTGGTAAATGGCAAACTGCGTAAATGGCAGCACAATGTGTGATAAATGTGCTGGCCAGGCACAAAGCATTACAGCTGGCACACACACATACACACACCCACACACACACAAACACACATGTCCAGAGTGAGCTGCTGCTGCTGCACTCATAGATGTAAATGGCACTCGAAAATTCCTTTGGGTCTCTTGGCTGGGGCTTCAAGTGACTGTTCGTGGGTGTCAGCGCGTGCCTGTGTGTGTGTGTGTCAACTAGTATTGCCCGAGTGTGTAACCTGTTATTGCACACACACACACACTCGCGCGCATAGATACACCGCCTGGCAGCGGCATTAACATAGAGAAACACTTAAACATCTTTGACTGATGGCAATCCCCCAAACATGCATTTCCAGTACACACACACACACACACACACACATTCGCTCTCACTCACTCACACATTTTTATGATTTATGTGCATGGGAGAAGTGCTGTGGCAGGGCAACAATCGTAGCACACTTTGCAGCGCTTGTTGCAATTTATTGCCTTTTGGCAAGGCGCACACCGGGCCCCGCCCCCTGGCCAAAGCTCCGCCTGAAGCTGTCAGCAATTAAATGTCGCAGCTGTCAAATTAAAAACAAAAAATCGAATTGAGCGAAAATTGTTTCGCTGCTTGAGCAACATTTGACAAAATGACAGCCAGACGCCAGACGCCAGACGAGCGCCACGGACCTGGCCCCAAAGAAATACAATACGAGCACAGTTTGTCAGAAAAATGTGAAGAGCACATATATATCTACAGTTATATATGATATGTTGACTGATGTAAGTTGCAGACATGCCGCATAATTATAATGAATGGCAAAGTGGAGCTCAGACAGCGAGAGATCAATATACTCAGAGACTCAGGCTTAAGTATAAAAATATATATATATACGTTTATTTATATAAATGTCCTATCACTAATATGACATGAGACTGTGAAACGAATAGCAGCGTCTGCTTGCTAATTTTGTCTATTTCTGATTGGCTGCTGCGCCTCCAATAGAATTGTTGGCAGGCTGAGAGCTTGAAAAATATTATCCGAGTGAGTTTGCGTCTTAGCTAAATGCAGCTGACATGCGATTACCGCTCAGTGTGCGTGAGAGGGAGAGAGACAACTATAGCGGTGAAGAGACTCAGTTGCTTACGCACAGTGTCTAAACACTGAGCGTAGCAGTTGCTGTACATAGTGCTAGCAGCAGGTGCGTGCGAGCGAGATGGCTATTGAGGCCATAGGGAGAGGCTTGCAATTGAGATTCAGCGTAAGAGAAAGCAGCCAATTAGGAATTCGCAGCAAATTCAAATGGCTGGTGAGCAAACTAACTATATTTGCATATTTATATATATATATACATAATTATTAATAACATTCTTGATTTCTCACGGAAATACTTCCATTCATACAAGACTTGATCTATAATTGAAAAATTCTATTTTAAGGCACATTTTTATATTTTCAGCTTTCACTTCAAATGAAAATATAAAAAGAAAACCGAATGCGCAACATCAAAGCACAAATCGGAGTTCCATATAAAATTTGCGATGCTATTAAGGCGCAACTATGGCTTCCCCCAAGGACGCGCCTTTAAGCGCTGAAATCTAATCAGAGTCAAAATTAAAAGTGGCAAAGAGAGAGAAAATAAAAGAGAAAATAATAAAAGAGAAAGAAAATACAATTTTTAATTAAATTTTGCGTGATTGATTGCACTTGCCTGCTGGCTGCAGCAGCAGTTGGGGCGGCAGTTCGCGCTGGAGTTGGAGCTGGAGTGGGGCAGCAACAAGGAACAGCACAATTTGTGTTTTCCGCGCTCAAATATTATTTGCGAGTGGCAAATAGAAGCCGTCCGAACAATTAAAACCGAAAGCGGCTTAATAAGTTGGCCTTTGATGAGCCACGCCCCGCACACCCTGCGCTCCCCCCACACAAGGAGCGCCTGAAAAATGACGCATTCAAATTAAAAAGACAATTTTTGGTTTCATGGGACATGCGTGCCAATTGTGCCCAGACCCAAGGCCCCAAAAAATCGCAGAGTCCCGGAGCCTCAGCCGGACTCTGTGAAAAATAAGCGCGTGGGCTTTGCGTTAATGAGGCAATGCGTCACTGGGTCCGGCTCGTGGCCTGGCCCTGTAGCTACAGCTAGCTAGCTGCCTCGTCAAGTTCATCAGCATAATTATCCCTGGCATTGACTTCTTCATCAGCTGTCGCATTGTCCTAGCGCCGCCGAGATTTGGCTGCCCAAAAACATTTGCTATTTGCTCACTTTTTGGGCCTACTCCAACCGCCACCGCGCCAGTCCGCCCCGCCCTGGCCATTGGGCCACATAAAGTGTGTTAATTGTGCAGATTTGCCGGCAATGCGAACGATAAAGAAAATAATGTTTTTGGCTTAAAAAGATAAATCGCAAGGACATCGAGTGGAAGCCGCAGGCGACTAACGACAGCGCATCTACGGAGCGGGCCTAGGCTTCACTCCGTGTGGCCCTTGGCCAAATAATTATTGCATTAGTAATTAAGCTGTCTTCTCTCACTCACTATCTCTCTTGGAGTAATGTTTTTTCTCTGCAAAGGACATGTGTTAGATCAAGTTCAATCAGGGAGTTGCTTAGCTTGTAATTACTTAACATTAATTTGTCAATAAAGTCTCAAACATCAGTTTACATCATTATATATAACATTAATTTGTCAATAAAGTCTCAAACATCAGTTTACATCAACTTATAATTATCTGAACATCATCTTACATCATCTTACATCATATTATCAACATCGTATATCATCCTATCATCGTCTTCATCATCTTAAATTATCTTTTCATCATCTTACACCATCTTTTCATCATCTTATATCAGCCTATATCATGTTATCATCATAATATCCCAATCTGCATCATCTTACGCCTTCTCCTACAGCAGCTTTTGCTCGAGCTCGACCTCTGCCTTCGATTGCATGTGCTAGAGTGAGACAACTACATACTTAGCCAAGTTTTAAACCGCAGCACTGTTAAAGCTAGGCCTAACACTGTTAACGGCATAGTGATGGCAAAGTTAGCAGAATAAAGGCGTTGAAGGCTTACTCTTGGATCGATGGCTGTATGGATCTAGCTGAAGCTGCGTGAGATCTCCTCCCCCTCCCCCCACACACTGCGCCATATAAATCAAATATATTGTTTCATATCTTTATTCCAGATGTTGTGCTATGTACTTCATGACAAAGCGCAAAAGTCATCGGCCGATTTCCAAAAACAAAATGCAAATCGTCTGTCAAGCACACACGCTCTCTCTCTCTCCCTCTCTCTCTCTCACACACACACACACACAGAGGCCATTTATTTATTCCGTATTACGCATTATTCAAAACGCTCAGTGCAGACGCGCGGGGCACGTGATAAGTGGGTGGGAAGGTGGGCAGGAGACACGTTGCCTTAGCCAACAAAAAAGTGGGCAAACTAGAGAGAGAGAGAGAGCGTGTGTGGGTGGCAGAGCCAGCCTTCAATCAATCACCGAGGTTGACAGTTACGCAAATATCAATCAAAAATAAATCGCATGTATGTAGCAACTTGTTTGCTAGGCGGCCCCGCCCGGCGTGGCCGAACGCATCAGCATCTTGGCCCATGCATTAGCTGACGCCGTTCGGGCCAGATTTTGGATGGCAAAGACTGTGCTGCCGGCAGCTGGCAGCTGGCAGAAGTCAGCGTCAGCCCAACAGTCGAGCCAGCAATAAACTTTCACCACTTTTGCCATATTTCTGTCTTCTCCTACATTTATTGTGGCAACTTAGCATTTGATTGAGGCGTGGCCGCGCCCCAACATGTGGTGGGGTGCTCGGCCGGGGCACGTGCGGTTATCGTTATCGTGGCTTTACTTCCACCGAGGCCTTGACTTCCGAGCGACAGCAGCGAAGGCTTTTGGCCCAACATTTGTCACTTTACAGCACATGCAGGATTTCGTTTTATTAATTCTCGGCCCGAAACCGAAGGATACGCTACAGCCTCGCAATTATTTAACACTGACGTCTTTCACTTCGTCTGCCCTGCGAGCCTTGTGAGTTCATTAAACAACATTTTATAGTAAGCAACTGCCAATTGGGGCAATATATGTGTGTATGCTTGAGAATCGCGTAGAGGGGACTTAGTAAATTAATAAACAAAAACAAAATTTTAGAATAAGCAGCAAGAAGCTGCCAAAGAGGGTGCTTCTAGAGGCGTTACAGCCTACTAACAGCTCTTTAACATACTGTTAACAGAGCTTATGTAAGCATCAATGAACATATGTCTAAGAATCTCCATCCAATGTCCTACAGAGATTGCTACAATATGAGCTGTTACTTTAACAGCGCTGTTAACAGCGCATGTTAAGCTCACAATGTTAACGCTACTTCCACTACTTCAACTGTCCCACAAGAAAATGAATGTTTGCCCATGTTGAAAGCATTTGCCAGGCCATATCCGAGCCATACGCATGCATGCATGCATGTATGCAATATGTAGTCGTGTTTATACCAGACTTAAGTGTTGATTATGTTGTAATGTCATTGTGGCTGCAGCAGTTTCTGGTAGCTCGGCAGCTTTGAGCGTTGTCACGCCCTCGACTCCCTTTTTTTGCGCCTGGCTCAGAGCGGAGCCTTAGCCTGCCATTTGCCACTTGGCACTTGCCAGCCGACGTAGTCGTCACCATGTCACGTAAGCCAACAACAACAGCAACAATAACGGCAACAGCAAACCCGCAACGAGCTCTGTACTTAGCACAACAAAGAGCGCAACATTGTTGGCCAAACCGAAAAACCGTAAATAAATATTTAAACTATTTGTGACTTTATTAACTTTGTTCAAGTGCCGCAATTTATTGCATACAACAACAACAGCCAGAAAAACTGCAGCAGTGGGAGTGGACGACTGGCAGATACCCTGACTATGACTTTTTTCTCAAATTAATAGATAAAGGCATAGCAAAAGTGAAGTATTTCGATATTTGTTTACAGTTTTGCTACTTTATGAAAGCTATCGATATATATCGACAGAGTAATCGATCAAACCAAATGAACTAGAGATTGAGCGAAAGAAATTTCTATGACTGACTCTGCAGTTAGCGCAGATTCTCGTACTGATCAAGTATATATCTTATATATATACCCTATAATGCCTTCTATATCTCATATCTAACAAAACCAATATGCCCTTCTGTCCAGAGCTGCAGGGCATAAGAAAAAATGCAGCAACAGAGCAACTTTCGTGCAGGCTAGCTGAAAAAATAAAAACTCCGAGCGTTGGCTGGGGATTATCGAAGACTTTATACCCTATGCATGGCAGCTATATATAGCAGCTATATGCAGCTCCGCTAGGATAACTTCAGCTCGTATGACAATCGGATGTGACTCAGCTTGCGCTATAGCCTTAAGGCGTCAACTATATATTGCTAATACTTCAACTGCTTTCGAATGCCTCCTAGGGTATGCCGAAATCCAGCTGCATTTAAGGCTGGCCAAAAGCGCTGTGAGGCTAGGAAGGCATGCGGCATGCAACGAGTGTTTTGTGGCCAAGCGGCAGACGTCTCCAGATGAGAGAGTTTGTTTGTATTGGTGTTGTTATTGCTGTTGTCTATGCTGTGCCTTGTTAGCCTTGTTGTTTAGCTGGTTGGCTGGTTGCTTAAGCGAAAACATTGCGCACGCTGCATGCCGCATGCCACATGCCGCATGCCGCCAATGGATGCATTTAATTAAGTTGCGGCATCGCGTAGTCAAGCGACTTTTAATAAGTTTCACTCTGCATATGCACATACGCCATGTGTGTGTGTGTGTGTGTGTGTGTGGTTGGTGTTTGTACTACTCCACTTAAGGCTCTAATTGGCTGACCAGCCCCAATGCACATTCCTTGGGGAGGGCAGCACGCCAGCGCCCCTCGCATAACGTATGACAGCCTTCATTACGCATTCAAGCATATGCGGCATGTGCATACGAAGCTCAGTTCTAATGGAGAAGAGGAAGGAGAAGAAGGAGAGGAAACAGTTGAAGAAGACGTAGAAGATGAAGAAGAAGAGGATGTTGAAGAAGAAGTAGCATACGAAGCACACTTCTAATGAAGAAGTGGAAGAGAAGCTGAAGTAGAAGAAGTAGTAGAAGAAGTAGTAGAAGAAGTAGTAGAAGAAGTAGAAGAAGTAGTAGAAGAAGTAGCAGAAGAAGTAGTAGAAGAAGTAGTAGTAGAAGAAGTAGAAGAAGTAGTAGAAGAAGTAGAAGAAGTAGTAGAAGAAGTAGTAGAAGAAGTAGTAGAGGAAGTAGAAGAAGTAGTAGAAGAAGTAGTAGTAGAAGAAGTAGTAGAAGAAGTAGTAGAAGAAGTAGTAGAAGAAGTAGAAGAAGTAGTAGTAGAAGAAGTAGAAGAAGTAGAAGAAGTAGTAGTAGAAGTAGTAGAAGAAGTAGTAGAAGAAGTAGTAGAAGAAGTAGTAGAAGAAGTAGTAGAAGAAGTAGAAGAAGTAGTAGAAGAAGTAGTAGAAGAAGTAGTAGAAGAAGTAGAAGAAGTAGCAGAAGTAGAAGGAGATGTAGAAGAAAGTAGAACAAGAAGATGAAATAGAAGAAGTAGAAGAAGAAGTTGTAGAAGAAGAAAAAGTTAAACCATTAGTAGACGAAATAGAAGAGGTAGTAGTAGCAGAAGAAGAAGACATAGAAGAAGAAGATGTAGAAGAAGTCTGCTTAGTAGAAAGAGAAGTAGTTGCAGTAGAATAAGAACAGGATATAAGGAGTAGAGGTAGTAGAAGAAGAATAGTAGTAGTAGTAGTCGAAGAAGAAGATGTAATAGAAGAAGAAGTCGCAGGAGAAAAGGTAGTAGTAGAAACAGAAGATGAAGAAGAAGGAGTAAAGAAAAAAGTAGCAGAAGATGTAGTATAAGAATAAGGAGTAGTAAAAGAAATAGAAGAAGAAGAAGCAACTCGCATCAATCAACTCTTGACCTAAAGTGCAGCCTGAACTTGATTGGCCCAGTTGAAGGCGCATTTGTCACAGTTGTTTCCAGAATTATATTTGGCAAGGGTCGCCCCCCGGCTCTAAGCCTACTTTAACCTTAACTTTCCCTAGTTTCAGTACATTTTCTCCAGACAAAAAGTAGTTAAATTCTAGATTCAATTTGGCAACTTGCTGCCGCCCTCATTGAAACATCAGCGCAGACTGTGTTTAGCGATGCGCAACAAGTGTAAGCAGATGCACACACACAGAGAGAAAGAGAGAGAGAGAGAGAGAGAGGGAGAGTGCTTCACATATGTGTGCGTTTAGTTTGGGAGTTGCCGCTTTACGTATGCCCCGCAGCGAAGCTATGGGTGGCAGCTGACAGGGGGGCCTAAGCCAATGGCGCGCAGGCAGTGCGAAAGCAAAAGTGAAAGTCATCACTTTTATTTCATACAATTTTTATTAGGCAGCTATATTTCATTCAGTTAGGCGGGTCGCCAAAGCGCTGTCTGTCAGTGCGGCGGAGTGGCTGCATCTGCCGGAGTGTCGGAGCGCCGTCGTCCTGCATTCACTGTCTTCCACTCGCTCTATTTACTTTTACGACACGCCTGGGCCGGCGCCAGGGCCATGGCTAAAAACCGAGCAACAATGCCATTAAACTTGTAGTCGCTAGGTCCACACTCTCCTCCCCCTGCCCCACTCTCTCTTTATTTGAAGAAAAAAAAAGTGTCGCAATTGTTACATAAATTATTCACATGTTGCGACTCGGGGCCGAATCCGGGCACGAATCCATTTCCTCTGCGAGCCGGCGTAAAAAAGTTACAGCTAAAGAGTTGCCAACGCCGTTTCTAGTTCTTATAATATCTGAAGTGTGCGAGTGTGTGTGTGTGTGTGTGTGTGACTGTGCGAGTGTGTTGCCCTCCCAGCTGATACATATTTCATGAAAGCTGTCAAGTCCGTCTGTTAGTTTCGCATTTTCATTCCTGCTGTGCAGCTAAACGAGTCTTCAGAACGCGTTCTTAATGCTGAGCATGTTTATGTGGCGCAGCGCCCTATGCTAGACATTCGGAATCCACTAAGCTGCAATTACAATGCACTTACCATGAACCTCAACTGCCTGACAAGTCTCTAGCTTTCAATTTCAATACCTAAACATTCAGAAGCCGCTAAGCTGCACTTACAAGGCACTTACAGCGGACCACATCTGCCTGGCAAATGCTTGGCAACTGCCTGGCAAGTCCTTAGCTTTCAGTTTCAGTTATTACAATGAACCTCAACTGCCTGGCAAGTCTTTAACTTTCAATTTCAATACCTAAACATTCAGAAGCCGCTAAGCTGCACTTACAAGGCACTTACAGCGAACCACACCTGCCTGGCAAGTGCCTTGCAAGTGCCTGGCAAGTCCTTAGCTTTCAGTTTCAGTTATTACCATGAACCCCAACTGCCTGCTAAGTCTTAAATATTACATTAACTCTCGTGTTACGTTACCAGATATTCCAAATCCACTAGCGTGCACTTGCAATGAACTTACAATGCACTTACCATGAACCTCAACTGCCTGGCAAGTCTTTAGCTTTCAATTTCAATACCTAAACACTCCGAATCTGCTAAGCTGCACTTACAAGGCACTTACAGCGAACCACACCTGCCTGGCAAGTGCCTTGCAAGTGCCTGGCAAGTCCTTACCTTTCAGTTTCAGTTATTACAATGAACCTCAGCTGCCTGGCAAGTCTTTAACTCTGCTTTAACTTTCAATTTCCATTTCTAGGCATTCTGAATCCACTCAGCCCCACTTACCATGAACCTCAACTGCCTGGCAAGTCTTTAAATTTCAATTTCCCTTCCAATTTCCATTTGAGTTCGCCTCATCCCAGCCTCCACTTAAAGCCAAACATGTCGACATCGCATTTAAGCCGAAAAACATGGTTTAATTTGATTTCAAGTCTATAAATAGATTCCTATTTATGTTCGTGTTTATATTCATATTTATGTTTGATTGAAAATGCATTTCCGTTTGTCAATTAGGAGCAATTCGCAGTAATTGGCGATTCATTCATATTTAATTTGCTGATGCTTTTTGCTGGTGTTTCTGGCGCAAGTACGATTTGAGCAATTATCAAGTATTTCTGGCCAACAAACAAGCAAACAAACAACAGCAACAGCAATAACAACTGGCGAACAAACAAACAAGCTGGCCGCATAAATTAGTTGACCCAAAGGCCGAATGCACAAAAGGCGGACAAGAAAAACTTTTTTGGCTGCAATTCGCTTTGTTGTGGTTGCTCCTCGCTCCTGCGGTGTGCTCCGCCTCTTGTTAAGGCACCGCTGCAGTTGCAGCCAAACCACAAAAACAATAACAACAATAAATTATTCATATTTCCTTGGGCCAGGATCAGGACGCACGCCGAGCTCACAGGTGCAAAGAAAAAACCAAATTAAAAACAAAGTCCACAGCAATATCATAGATACTATATCGTATATATATATATATAGTATATATATATGCAATTAGCAGTTGGGTGCATAAAATATTATTTGTTTGCCCAAGTACAGACGAAGAGAGCATAAATAAATAAAAATATTAAATAAAATTTAAAAAAATAAATAAATAAATGAAAAATAAATTAATTAAAATAAATTTTTCTAAATTAAAAATTAATTTTAACAATAATAAATAAAATAAAAAAAAATTAAAAATTAAAAAACTTAAGTATAAATTTAAAATAAATATAAATATATAAAACAAATTTGTTTAATTAATTATATAATTATATAATTAATTAATTATATATATAATATAATTATATAATATAAAAAAAATAAATCTGTTAAAAAAAAAATAATAAAATAATATGTAAAATATAAAAAAAATAAATCTGTTAAAAAAAAATAATAATAAAAAATAAATTATATGATTATATAAAATAAATACAATTTTTTTTTTTAAATAATATAATGGTAATACAAAATCAATTTTTAAAAATAATTAAAATATAGTTTTAAAAAAAATAAATTAAACAAAAAAGTCATAAAAATAGTAGCTATAATTCTTATCATTACTTGCTTACATATACAGCGAAACGGACTCAAATTGCACCAAAGTGGAAACATTATAAGCCGTAGAACACATCGAGTCAACACAGAATAATATACTTGAACACTCTAGGCAGGTGTGAAGCTTCAGAGCAGCAGTCGGAACGCTAGAAGCTCGCTAAGAAGGCAGCTAAAATAAAAAAAAAAATTGCTAAATACATTTGATGCGGACAGAGATGAAGACTGTGTACCGGCCAGCACATGGTCTCAATCATTCAGCAAAGATGCAGACGCCTTTATCTGCAAGTGGACGACGGATGAGCGCTGGGACAATGGACGGGCAGCCCCAACAAAGGAGACGCCGTGGGCGATCCCAGCAAGAGAGGTAAGTTATTTTTAAGGACAAACAGAACGAGATGTTATTCGTAGCGAGAATATTTCCAGTTGATAAGAGATTGCAATAAAAGGAAAAAAAAAAAAACATTCTGGCTCCGACAGGCGTAAAGAAAGCCAGCCAAATGTGAGCTCAGACATACATACATATATATACCATATTCCTGGCCGAGTCCCAGCCAATGGAATTTAAAGCTGAGTCTAACATAAATAATTAGTTGTCGACACGTTATGCATATGGCATCGCAGCCATGGCCACAGCAATTATCTCACTGCAGGCGTGTTAATTTATGCCCAGCAAATAAAAGATAAGAGATTCCGCAATTCTCTCTCCCTCACCCCCTCTCCCTCTCTCTCTCCCTCTCTCTCTTTTCCTATTCGTTTTTCTATTGTAGCCACACACATGTGGCATACAAGTCCAGCGCATGAGAAATTTTCGTTGATTCGTCTGGCTGTATTTTTGTTGGCTTTCTTTTTTCTTTTTTTTTTGGCTAGTGGCCCGCGGCTGGCCATGCGAACATCCTGGAAACGCACTCATCTGACGCTGGAGAACAAAAGAAATGTGCAAATTTCAAGCTTTGCAATTTAGTTGGCAAATTGCAGCCCGCGGCCAAAATCCCATTGCCGATTATTGTATTTCATTAGGTGGAAAGCTGGGAGCTTGCTATTGCGGCTATTGGAGTTTACCGTTAGTGTAATCCGATTACCCACCGCCAGAGCTCAGCATTCAATTAGCTCTAATGTGGAGTAAAAAGCGGCAGGCCAGAGACTGAGACTTGGCTGTAAGTAGTTGCTCTCCCCAACTAATCAAGACTAAGCTTCAGCTTTCTTCTCTCTCTCTCTCCCTCTCTCTCTCTCTCTCCCCTCTAACCTCCCCTGTTATGTTGCGCTGCAGGGTTCAAATCAATTTCAAGTGCCGCTCGCACTGCAATTTCGTTTCAAGTGTTTTGCAGACTGCGTGACGCATTCAATATGAGTGCAATCGATACGAAAGCTCACACCCAGCTGAGCCGTTGATTTAGTAAATCAAAAATAATTTGATGACGACACAGAGAGAGAGAGAGAGAGGGGGACAGGGGGGAGGCATGCACATATGCTAGGGTGCGACGCATCATAAATCTCAGTATTAAAAAATTGAACCATAGAGCGGCTGCTCTGACGCACACATCGTATATCATTACACACACACACACACACACAGAGAGAGAGAGCTGGAATGTGCAACGATATTTTACAATATAATTATGTCAACTACAGAGGACGACGACAAAATCTACGTCCAGCTCTTAACATCTCAACAATACTTTGTATTTCCGTGGCCGTTGCTACACCCGCTTCCTGTTGCCATTCACTCACTCTCTCTCTCTCTCTCCCATTGGGCTGCCCTTTGATGCAGGCGACTGATGCAACTGGCCAGGCCAAGCCGCTGCTGACAGCAACGGCGCCAGCATAGAAAATTATGACACCCTCTGGGATTTAGGGGCGAGAGCTCTGGACAGGGGGGCTCTCGACAGTCTGGTGTCAGCCACAATGAGCCAGCTGCCACATATCTTTTGACTATCTCCATATAACTCATGAACTGTTTAGCTCAAATTCTCACACACTTTCTCACTCTCTCTCTCTCTCTCTCTCACTCACTCTCTGTGTGTTTCCCTGGAGATGCGATATTCATTTTACTGCTGGCCTTTTGAACAGCATTTGAATGCCGAAAGCGCCCGCAAAAATACAAATAAATAAATCGCAAATTTATTATCAAAGTTAATGAACAATGTGAATATGTATATATATATAAAATATATATGTATATATAAATTTAAAAAAAAAAGGGAGGGGAATATATTTGAAATCCCTCAGTTAAATTTCGCTTTTCAGCTCGGACTTTAGCGAGAGAGTTTATATTCATATATATTATATATATAACTTCTTTAACTTCCGCTCAGCTTAGTTGGGGGTAGGCTTCTCGCTTCTCTTATGAAGTCCCACATTGCACGAGCTTCTTCTAGCTTATGCTCGAATCTGTGCTCTGACGAAGTACAGTCATCCTGTACTCCCATCAAGCAAGTCATTTAGCTTTTTCAGCCATACAACATTTCTGGAGCTTTATAGAGCTTTGCTCTTTGATAAAGTTATTTCCAGTCCAAATGCTTACTGGACAAAGCTCAAGAGTGCGGCTAGCGATGGCAACAGCTACAGCGATGAAACTAGGGCGAACCTATCGTTAATCGTTATCGATCACAAAACAGAAAAACAATGGAGCGCTTGGCAGTGCTGTTGTCAGACTACACTCAAAATATAGCTATATCTGGCGGGAAAACAGCCAAGTTGCCTTAGTAAACGTATTATGAGAGTAGAGTACGGCCAGATTCGACAGCAAAGCAAAGCAAAACACATTGAATATTACTCTCAATAGAGTTCTCCATCTTTACCACTGCAGAACCACCAAGCTGAACTCTATCAAGCCAGCAAGCGTAGCCAAAATTAAAATTCCATTAAGCTAAACGCAGTTTGGCCGAATCAAGTTTTGACTTAAGACAAAATTTAACAACCCTCTGCATATGGAATGATGCATATGCAAATAGAAATGAAATGTTTAGAGCCCTCACCTGGCACATCAGTTTCACGGGAGTAACAGCCTCTGCCTAGAGAGCCAGTTCGAATCACTAAGCATCCTTGAGTCGGCATCGCCTTTGCTTTCTCGGAAGTGCGTGAATGTAATATGCTTAGTGGTTAACTTGCTGAGCGTGCACCAAATTCGATTTGTTGTCAGAGCGAGTATCCATGGATTACCTGCCCAAAAGTCGAGAAGCTCTTCAAAATCACAATTTTAATTAGTTTCGCACTTTTCGCGGCGGCTTTTGCGGCTTTCTGTTAAATATTAAATTGGAAATCATTTGTCTTAAGCGACCACAAAGGCACTCTGCCTGCGCACATCACACACGCGCCCAACCAGGTGGAACCGCACGACAATTTGGCGCCCTTCGCACGGGCGACAACTAAATCTACCTGTGAGCATTATGCATAACTAGTGGGTCGGGCGTGCTCGTCTGGGTAATGCCCGGAAAAACTTAAGCTCAGGAAACCACAGAGTGAAGCAATCGAGACTTAACTGCACTTAAGCAGTATCCATAAGCCAACTGAGGTAGACTTCAGCTCCTATAACTTAAGAGATGTACCCAACAAGCTGAAGCTCTTCTCGACTTTAATCGACGTCAAGTTATCGATAAATTTATAAAACTACTTGCGCTGCTCGTAGTATTGGAACTAGCTAACTAACTGCACTTTTCTTTATGCTCTTATGCCCCAGCAGGAATATCCCTAACCAAATAAAAAATCTTGTTCTTGTTCTTAATGGGTTACACAAATTTCGCAAATGATTTAACTCGTTTCGCATAATTATTGTTAATTTGCTCCACTGTGCAAGAACACAAAATTTAATCAGCTCCCATTTGTTGTGTTCCCACTGTTGTAGTTGTTGTTGTTGCTTGCCTTTGACTGGCAGCCGGATACCCTGTACGCGGTATAAGCTGCAGCAGAGGTATTTAAGCGTATATCAGCTAAAACAGTCTTGTTATCGATAGTTCAACTATCGATTAATTGACAGCTTCTCTGTCTACGAAATTGAGTGAGTTTACTTACAGGATATCTGCTAGTCGCTCACTCCTAACTGTGCAGCCTTCATTATTATTATTATTATTTCATCCTTCATCGCTCTCGGTTCCTTTTTCCGCCCAGCCGCGTTGATAAATATGAAGATAAATATGTATTTCACAAAGGAGGAGATCTCATAATGAAGTTGCTTTTTTCTTGCGCCTTCGCAATTTCTTGTCATTTGTTTTTCTCTCCTTTCGCTGTCGCCTTAAACGTTAATTAATATTTATGTCCAATGCTATAACTATTAAGCGAACACTGTTGCACTTTATCCATTATTACGCTTGACCTGAAAGCGGACCTCATTACGCGAGCATTAAGCATTTACCCAGTGGGGATAGCAAGGGAGCAGCCATATACATATATAAATAGTATATAGATAGGCTTGGGGAGATATTGGGAAATTTGAGATAGTTACTTGAGTATCTGACAGATCTCTGCTTGAGTATCTGACAGCTGCTTACAGTATCTGCAACTAACAGATACTTATTTGAATATGTTACACTTGCTTGAGTATCTTATAGTTTTATATATTTTTTATAGTTACTTGAGTATCTTATAGTTACTTCAGTATTTTATAATTACTTGAGTATCTTATCGTTACTTCAGTATCTTATAGTTACTTTGCTATCCTACAGTTACTTGAGTATCTTATAGTTACTTCAGTATTTTATAATTACTTGAGTATCTTATCGTTACTTCAGTATCTTATAGTTACTTGAGTATCTAACAGTTACTAGAGTATCTTATAGTTACTTGGCTATTCTACAGTTACTTGAGTATCTTATAGTTACTTCAGTATTTTATAATTACTTGAGTATCTAACAGTTACTAGAGTATCTTATAGTTACTTGGCTATCCTACAGTTAGTTGAGTATCTAACAGTTACTTGACTATCTTATAGTTACTTGGCTATCCTACAGTTACTTGAGTATCTAACAGTTACTTGACTATCTTATAGTTACTTGAGTATCTTATAGTTACTTCAGTATCTTATAGTTACTTGAGTATCTAACAGTTACTAGAGTATCTTATAGTTACTTGGCTATCCTACAGTTAGTTGAGTATCTAACAGTTACTTGACTATCTTATAGTTACTTGGCTATCCTACAGTTACTTGAGTATCTTATAGTTACTTGGCTATCCTACAGTTACTTGAGTATCTTTTAGTAACTTATTTTATAGTTACTTGAGTATCTGCCTGAAAGTTCACCTCAAAACTAGCTCATCTATACAAAGCAACTTGACTCCAGTTCAGCTCTCCAGGGCAGAGGCATCTCAAGCACATCTTTAGGGGCCTTTATGACGGATGCTGATTGTCACGATCGATGACATGCCACACGCTGTATACACATAATCGCTGGGCACGTGCAGCTAGCCCAGCTCTGGCAGGCAAATTAACATAGAGTCATGCATTTTATGCACGGCTTGCGATTGCACATGTTTGGCAAGGCAATCGAAGGCAAACAAGGAGCTGGCGCTGGCGCTGCCGCTGCTGCATAAAGGTGCAAGAGGTCTTGCTGCTGGAGCCTGCCGAGCGGCTGCACGTGATTCTCATTTCAAAATTGATTTCGATTTGCCTGTGAGCGAGTGCTCCTTGCAAATGCAATTGATTTGGCAATGGAGTAGTCAAAGCCGAGCTGCGCTAGAATTTCCAACTTGGCAAACGGCGTCGTCTCTGCCGATTAATATTTGCTCAGCGCAAATGCAGCGCATTGAGACACGCAGTTAGCTGATCAAAAAAAAAAAATAAATAAATAAATAAAGATGAATAAAAATCAACAAACAAACAAACAAACAATAATAACAAAGTCTGTTTGAAACTCTCGTTGTTCTCTCTCTCCCGCTCCACAGACACTCGTGGCCCATATGCTGCTGGGGCCACTAGGCAAAATGGTTACAATTCAAATAGGATTTGTATTTGTTTGCCTTTTGGCTGAGCAGCGTTTGCTTTTCCGGCAAATAAATTGCAAGAGCGAAACTCAACCAAAGCCCACCTGCCTGCCCCTCTCTCTCCTCCCTCCCTCCCTCTCTGTGTGTGTGCCCAAAAGTGTTGGGCAAATATTCGGGGCCAGTTAGTTAGAACGCTAATTTGATGTGCTGCGCAAGTATCTCTCGGATACAGTGGCTGCTGGCGGCTGCAGCGCATTAGCGATATCTGGGCAAATATTTGGGCCCACGCGGCGTATGAGTAATGTGCGTTGACAGAGATGAAGCGCACTGCCAGAAAGCAGCAAACGGCATAGCAAACTATGAATGCTAGAGGAGCAGCCAGGTGACAGGGCTCGGCCTCGCCCTTGACTGAAATTAGCGCGCTCAAAACTATTATTATTATAAAAAGCAGTTCACTTGCAGAGTATTTATGCCTAGTCGACTTCAGTTGAGGCTAGGGAAGGGGCTGACTTAAGGGCTTATCAGTCCTGCTATATCAACTCATATCATAGTTGCTCGAGTGGCATAAGTAACTGAGCCGAGCGCTCGATAATGATGGACAAAAGACGTAATCAAGACAAATAGAGGTAATTCCTGTGCAGCCAGCTCCAGTTTCAGTTACAGTTGTCAGCTTTAGCCTTGGTCCTCTTGAAGGTCCTTGGAGCCATTGCCGCTGTCACGCTTGCAACATATTTGTTTAGGTCTCTGCGCTTCTTTTTTTTTGTTGCTCTGCCTAGTTTATCTCCGTCCCCATCCCCTTCCTCTGTTCATGTTTTTTTACTGTCGCCAGCCATGATTTTCTTATGGGCTGCACACATGTCCGGCTGTCCGCCCACCCAACTAACAAAAAAACAAACACAAAACACAAACACAAAACACAAATACAAAGACAAGCCAGCAAAGAGCTAACCAGCTCCGGCTCGACTGCGGCCTCGACTACGGCCGTACGTAGTACAGCCGGTTCATTGTATTGCAGTTATTGTATTTGAATTGGACAACTAATGTAAATAATACATCACATGCCGTACGTGCCCCGGGATTACGCTGGAGTTTCAGTTTAACAGATTTCGTATTTATTTGGCTTTTTATTAACTTGACCAGCTGCAGGGAGCGAGAGAGAAAGTATCGAAATAAACATTGTCTAGAGTAACAACTCCGTATCTCTTATATACCTATAAATACCTGTATACAGATTGATATATTTAGTTATATATATTTACCTATATTTACCTCTAAGCTCTTGACACATATTAAAGCTCTGCTCGTGCGTTGCTGTTGAGTCCCTCTAGTCTGTAAGACATGAGCATCCAGAAGCTGAACATTCCAGCAGGCGACAGCAATGTCCTCACGTGTCTGACAGCTTGAGGAGCTGTAGACCACTTCAGCAAGTCCTATATGTTATAGGTCTACGATATGTATCTAAGAATATACATCTTAGATATAGACCTCTCAGCTGAGCTCTATCAAGAGCACGTTCAGCTCTCACAGGCTCTCTTTGGTAAAGCTTTTCTTGAGATAGGCAACGCCACACCTTTATGCCCTGACACTCGACTTTAGCTGCAAAGCATTAATGATTATTATAACTCACAAAGTCAACTCAAGTAGACTTGCCTCTATAAACAAAGCTGCAAGTCGCCAGCCTCAAGTCCACTCAAAGACCCAATAAGAATATGCTCCTCTTTCAATATACTACTCTTTCAAGATACTCCTCTCTCAATATACTCCTCTTTCAATATACTCCTCTCTCAACCTACTCCCCTCTCAACATACTCCTCTCTCAACCTACTCCCCTCTCAATAGACTCCTCTCTCAACATACTCCTCTCTCAACCTACTCCCCTCTCAACATACTCCTCTCTCAACCTACTCCCCTCTCAACATACTCCCCTCTCAACATACTCCTCTTTCAACCTACTCCCCTCTCAACATACTCCTCTCTCAACCTACTCCCCTCTCAATAGACTCCTCTCTCAATATACTCCTCTTTCAATATACTCCTCTCTCAACCTACTCCCCTCTCAACATACTCCTCTTTCAACCTACTCCCCTCTCAACATACTCCTCTCTCAACCTACTCCCCTCTCAATAGACTCCTCTCTCAACATACTCCTCTCTCAACCTACTCCCCTCTCAACATACTCCTCTCTCAACCTACTCCCCTCTCAATAGACTCCTCTTTCAATACACTCCTCTCTCAACCTACTCCCCTCTCAACCTACTCCCCTCTCAACATACTCCTCTCTCAACCTACTCCCCTCGCAACAGACTCCTCTTTCAATACACTCCTCTCTCAACCTACTCCCCTCTCAACATACTCCTCTCTCAACCTACTCCCCTCTCAATAGACTCCTCTCTAAATATACTCCTCTCTCAATATACTCCCCTCTCAACATACTCCTCTCTCAACCTACTCCCCTCTCAATAGACTCCTCTCTCAACATACTCCTCTCTCAACATACTCCTCTCTCAACCTACTCCCCTCTCAATAGACTCCTCTCTCAACATACTCCTCTCTCAACCTACTCCTCTCTCAACCTACTCCCCTCTCAACATACTCCTCTCTCAACCTACTCCCCTCGCAACAGACTCCTCTTTCAATACACTCCTCTCAACATACTCCGCTCCCCTCCTGTCTGTAATCCTTTTCGGCAGTCAATTGATGATAAGTACTTCTGTCTATCCATATTGGGGCATTAGAACTAATCGACTTTCTAATTGGAGGGCTGTGTGGGGTCTCGGCGCTCGATTTGGCCAGATCCTTTATAATGCTGGAACGCCCTTATGACCATTTCGGCTAATCCGATGTTTATTTGGCCATTGATTAATGTGCGGTGCCAAGGCGGCCGCAGAGGTCGTTGCCGGAGAGTCTTCAATCATAGTTTGCTTGGTGTTGCTGCCTCGCTGGCTCGCTGCTCGTTCCGCCTCTGCAGCAGCATCTTCGTGTATATGTTTTTCTGCTTTTGTGTGGACGAAAACACTTCTGGCCTGTTAAGGGTTTATTTATGCATAAAATTTATAGCATATAGCAGGAGCATATTTGTGTCATTAGCCGCAAATTTTTGACCCATTTGTCATTAGGCTCGACTGTGGGGGATTTGCATAAAACAAACACACGATTGCCTTGAATACACACACGGACAGAGGGCGTGTGTGCGTGTGTTTGTATGTGTGTGTGTGTTGGCCTGCTAAATGTGTGACCGACAAGATTTATCAAGTAATAACAGACATTTCGGACAACCCATAGACCCATTAGTCACACGCTGTTTGACATCGTCTGAAAATATCATTTTAATCACAGGGCAGCAGGAGCTGCTCTTCCTATTCCATCTGCTTCTGAATAGCCATTGTCACGGTCCATCGCCCGGATGGCCAGGATGACTCGCATACACGCTCACGTATGTAAATGATATATTATATGTTGGTCCTGCGACCAGAACATGGCCAGTGCAAGCGACTCAATATGCTGCCTCGGCATTCCCTAGCAGCTTCAGCAGCTATGCTCTACCCTTTGCTTGCTCTCTGTATTTATCCAATTGACCTTTCTCAATTACTAATGAAGACATGCGTTTACAGAGCGCCATGTTGACTCTCCTACTGTGGCTTACATAAGCCAGATAAACAGTCCCTCGCCTCAGCGAACTCAAGCCACTATTCTAGTTATACTCAGAGAGGCAAATTCAGAGCCAAAGTTGAGCCAGAGCCATAGGCAGAGACAATGGTAGAGCCAGAGCAGAGCCAGGAATAGAGCCAAGGCAGAGCCAGAGCAGATCCAGAGATTATCCATTAGCAGAACCAAGAGCAGAGCCAGAGGTCAGCCATTGGCAGAGCCAGAGGTCAGCCAAGAGTAGAGCCAGGAACAGAGCAAGAAGCAGAGCCAGGAACAGAGCCAGAAGCAGAGCCAAGAGCAGAGCAACAGTTGAGCCAGATCAGGAGCAGAGCCGAAATAGTTGAGTCACAGTTGAAGTACAGTTGAGTCGCAGAGGAGCCGGCGCATCTCATATAACTTCAGCTCTGCGAACGCGGTCTCTGCAGTGTATTCTATGTAATACGCACTCGCACAGCTTAAAGGTGGGATAAGTTTCCAAGCGGAATTATAATTGTATAAGATGTGGAATAAGTTATAAGGAAATGAAGTAATTAATAGAAATATTCGAACTTGATTCAGTTGAGGTTGCGGTTGCGGTTGCGGTGGCAGTCATCATCAGCCGTTGAGGCCCGAAAGGAACTCCACATAGCTGTCGGTCAGGAAAGTGTGCTCGCTCTTGCCGTAAAAGCGCCTGTAGCTGACGACGTCGTCCTGCAAGTGGAAGACGAAGGTCGTTTCGGGACAGTCGATGTTCGCCATGGCCTGGCTGACCTCGGTGAAGAGCATGTGCAGCAGCTGCAAGCATTCGGATAGGTTCCACGCCTGCTCCTGGGGAGAGACAACGGAAAGAGACAACGGACAGAGGCAGGTGAGGGAATGTGAGTGGAAAAGTTTTGGAGGGCCGCTTGCCTTGAGTAGAGTCCCTACGCTTATTTTGGCCATGGGCGCGGTGATGACGCCCTTGAGGCAGGGTGCAAACTGCATCTCGTCCACGCCCATCAGGTGCGCATTGAGCAGCCAGCGCTTCATGCGATAGTTTTGGCGCCAGTTGACAGCATATTGCGGATACAATCGCACCGACGTCAGGCGACACTGCTTCAGCACCTCCGGATCGTCTCTGCCGGTTGGGAAAGTGAGGGTGAGATGGGTAATGGATAAACGGGTATGACAAATGCTCACAAATCGCCCAGAGGCTTAGTGCTCTGCACTGCGCCCACTTCCGCCGTGTACAACAGACGGAATTTGCCCAGTTTGGCCGTAAAGGTGCCAAAGTTCTGCTTATTCAGATCCACGCAGCTTGTAACGTTGGGCATATCGCCCGGTTGATCTGTGAGGGGCAGCAGAAGGCATAGAATTATCCGATCCGATTCAGAATTGAGACTCAGAAGCCACGTGTACTCACCCACAGTCACATATTGGCGCAGCTTGAACAGATAGGTCCATTCCGGCTTGAAGGCAAAATAACTTGGCATCCATTTGGCCTTCAGATAAAGGCAGCCGCGATACTTGCTCGCTATCAGTGTGAAGTCGTCCTGGCAGATGAGCTTCACCATGGTGCCGCGACTGGTGCAAATGTCCACTTGGCTCAGCACACTCAGCGGACGCTCCAGCTGCATAATGTAGTTGAAGCACCTCATGCCATACATACTGGCCGTGTCGTCATAGTTCACAAAGGAGAACCTCTTCACCAAGTCCAGCGGAAACTCCTCCTTTTTGGGCGCGCGATAGTAGCCCAAGGTCTTGGGCTTCACAAGCTCTTTACCCTCGTAACGGCAGACGAAGACCATCTGCAGGTCCGCCAATTTCCAAGGCAGATCCCTTGCAATCGAGCACAATACTTGCGACATTCTCAATTCTTATTCTGCTTAAATCACAAACAAAAGAAAACAAAAAATAAACAGAACTGAAGCTGCCGTCCTCGTAGCTGTCGATCTGAGAGTACAAGTTCAACTAACGCAACACTGTCTCCAACACTGACTTAAATACCAATAGCAAAATCAAAATTATGATAGTTTCTCCATTTCAATTGACTTTCAATCATTCTCTGCTATCAATCGAATTGTTTACTTCGAAATTTTTGCATATCTCCGCTGATATATACACACACACACACACACACATATGTGAAGGCAATTGGGCTGAGAGAGCTGAGATGTAACGATAACTGAATAATCATGGAAAATGGCAAGGAAACGAACAGCAGTTATCACTTGAGTTAGGATGTGCTAGTTGCATGTGTGTGTGTGTGGCAGGGATTATGCGAAACGGCAGAGGGGATGGGGGAATGAACAATGATTGATTGTATTATGGAATCCATAACAACAGGCCGGGCGTAACAAATCTGTAATGCAAACACGAAACACTCGTGGCCAATGTGTCGCATGAGAGATTACATGCAATCATTTTTGCAATCAGGCAAACGACAAGAGACAGACTGACTGACTGACTGACTGACTGACTGACTGAGGGAGTGAGTGAGTGCATGCTGAAATAGTTATTACATTTAAAATAAATGACATTTAAATTGAAGCTTAGACAGAGCGTGACAGGAGCAAACAATAAACAGAGACAAGGAGAACAAACACGAAAGAGACACAACATGGACACACTCGCACACATGCGAGCCTTGTCAGCGGCAGTCGGCCGGGCTAATGCCCAACGATAGCATTGCCATAGCCAGGGCACAAGTATATTGTCATTTGATTAGATTACAACACAACTTGCTCTCCTTGCTCCTGCGTGTAAGCTGTTGATCTGCAAGCAAGGACAACGGCTCTTGAGTGCCAGTCCCGTTGATATCCCATCAGCAGCTGGGGCGACTCCTGCAGCTATTGACAGCGGCTCGGACATGCAGTCAGGAGTCTAGCGTCAGGAAGTCATCAGCTACGAGCAAGCCCAAGCCCAGACTCTTTAAAATTTCATTTACATTTACATGAGCCTGCGGCTGGCCTGACAATCCGGCTACATCCTGCTCTGCCCTCATCCTCTCTCTCTCTCCCTCTCCCTCTCCCGCCCCATTTGATTGTCACTCTTGAACTGTTATCATATCGTTGGGACAAATTAATTGTAAAGTCATGTAATTGTTTGACAACCTCGGCCCCAAATCATAAGTCTCTCAGGCACATCTACCTATGCCGTTGCCCAGCAACATGGCCACAGACACGGACGACAGCCCACAAGTTGTCATAATCATTCTGTACATTCGAGTGTAA
This sequence comes from Drosophila peninsularis, assembly GCA_035047485.1. Lineage (NCBI taxonomy): Eukaryota > Metazoa > Arthropoda > Insecta > Diptera > Drosophilidae > Drosophila > Drosophila peninsularis. Next base: position 3,688,921 of record JAWNPN010000041.1, read on the forward strand.
CTCAATTAGTTGACAAGCGTCTCAATGCGCCTTCCAGTTCGACCTCTCTCTCTCTCTCTCTCTCCATGGCAATCTGCAAATGCAAATAAGATACAATTCGGAATATTAGTTGAGTATGCTATATATGATTATACATCAGCTGATTATACAGCGGCCGAAATTGTAAACAAGCCTATGTATTTCAGAGCATAGAGCTGACGCTGCACTCTGATGGCCTATAGTTGCGTGTATATATATATTTATATATATATATATATATATATATATATATATATGTATATGTATGGATGCATATGTCGAGTCATCATCTGTATATATGAGTGCGTGGAGTAGAAATGACAGAAGACTTGCTTGATCCAGTTGAATATTGATGCTGCTGTATGGAAGGAGAGAGAAGGCAGGCGTGCTCTAGGGGGAGTGCCCGACTAGGATATACCCTAGCAATGTGCATAAAGTTGATATTGCAATCATTGCTTGATTAAGTTGAGCTTAGATGTTCCTTCAGAAAGAGGACGCTTGTTCTAAGCGGAGTGCCCGACTAGGATATACCCTAGCAATACACACAGAGTTCATATTGCAATCATTGCTTTGATGTTCCTGTACGGAAAAAAGAGAACGCTTGTATTAAGCGGAGTGCCCGACTAGGATATACCCTATCAATATGCGTAAAGTTGATATTGCAATCAGCTTCGCATCGACATGCATAGTAAATAACTCAAGCACACACACATACAAACAGCGACACATACATGCATATACATGCACTTTTAGGGCAGATCGGGCTTATTAACCTGATAGGCAGATAGGCTGATAGGCTGTACTTTGGCTAATTAATTGCTGAACAACTTGTCTCCCAGAAGGAATTTCTCAATCAAATTATACCCAATATACCCTGTTTTGGCATATAAGTTAGGGTATAAAAAAAATACAGAAATGCCTATATGTCAAAAAAATACGAATAAACTTTAAAAATAAATATGAGTGAGCAAAAGGCTTTAACATATATATTCTCAAATATTCACTCATGCATATAGATATATATCTACACAGATATATGTATGTATATATATAGATATATGCATATAGACGTAAGCTCTATAAATCGAATTATTTGCAAATCTTTTTTTATTGCACTTGTCGCAAAACTGAAATAATTCAAAAACTGTCAAACCAAATCCCATAAACAATTTGCGCAATCGAATAAGGCGAGCGGAGCTCTTCGGGCATTAATGGGGTTAACAGACATTTAGCCACACAATTAACGGGGCCAGCGCGGGACATAATCTGCTAAGGATTATTTATTATATTTACGCCTGTTTTAACAGATATCGCGTATAAATGTACATGCGTACATGTGTACATGTGTACATGCGTACATGTGTACATGCGTACATGTGTACATACACGAGAACATACATGAACATTATCTGAAAACTGTTTTTGCCAGCCAACGGCATCATTAACAACAACAGCAAACGGCATTCGGGACAATCATTTTTGCCGCTTCCGGTTCCGGTCACACACACACACACAGAGAGAGAGAACTATGCGATATAAATGATATGACGTGATTACGCTACACACACACACACATGTACACACATTTAGCTCGAAGCGGGAGTTCGAAACGATTAATTATCAAATTGTTTTGTTCGTGATTGTCTTTGGTGCCCTCTGCCCTACGCCCCGATAAGCACAAGGATAACAATAATTATGCTGGCTGGCTGCCTGCATTGCTCACTCCACGCCCACACACACACCCACGTCTCTGTGTTTGTGCATGTGTGGGCGTGTGTGTAACATGCTTGCTTATGCATAAGTGTATTTTCAACTCAATTTAATGCCACCCTAATTGGCGCCCAGCCTTTTCAATTGCCCCATTTGCATTCGATATTGAATTTGGTCAGCACCCATTAAAGGACAGCAAATCTGAAGCATTTGCAGATTGCCTGAAATTGAGCCCACCATGTGGGTATATATATGAAAAGCTCTATATTTGTACTTGTATTTAAATTTATATTTATATTTAACAATACTTTCAGTCAGCCCAACTTCAGCTGACACAAACAAGTTGCAGCTGCTGCTCATACCTGATCGAGCCCACTGACCGCCCACTCACCACCCACTGATCGCCCACAACATAGTTCGACAACAGGTCGACGAGCAGAGTTCGAGTTCGAGAGGTTGGCTCGTCTTATATAAAGGCGAGTCTGCAGCTGCGTTGCTTCAGTCGGATGCCTGATCGCCTGGTGGACAGTCAAGCAGTGGAGCTCCCCTTCTTCAGCGTGTGGTAAGTATTTAAATAGTTAATAATATTAAGCAATTTTGTTAATAGTATTAAGCAATCTGCTGTAATAGTTTTATGCATTGTTTTAAGCAATTGTATATATGCATGAATACATATAAATATGTATAAATATATATAAATATATATAAATATATATAAATATATATAAATATATATAAATATATATAAATATATATAAATATATATAAATATATATAAATATTGCTTAAGACATATATATAAATGTATTTATTTATCTTAAGTTATTGTGAAGAGAACGCGTTTTGGTCGTCTCTCAGTGCATCTCAGTGCTTAATGAATATTCGAAGGAGGGAGCGAGCGAGCGAGCAGAGAGCACAGCGTATGAGCGCAATTACGTAAGACTGTTCTTAGGAGCGTAGGAGCGTAGGAGCGTAATAGCGTAAGAGCGTAAGAGCGTAGGAGCGTAGGAGCGTAGGAGCGTAGGAGCGTAGGAGCGTAGGAGCGTAGGAGCGTAGGAGCGTAGGAGCGTAGGAGCGTAGGAGCGTAGGAGCGTAGGAGCGTAGGAGCGTAGGAGCGTAGGAGCGTAGGAGCGTAGGAGCGAGGCAAAGCTATATTGGTAGAGCAATTGACAGAGCAATTGACAGAGCCAGAGAGCAGAAGCAGATCAGCCAGAGAGTTGAGCAACAGAGTTGAGCAAGAGAGTTGAGCAAGAGAGTTGAGCCAGAGAGTTGAGCAAGGGAGTTGAGCCAGAGAGTTGAGCCAGAGAGTTGAGCCAGAGAGTTGAGCCAGAGAGTTGAGCCAGAGAGTTGAGCCAGAGAGTTGAGCCAGAGAGTTGAGCCAGAGAGTTGAGCCAGAGAGTTGAGCCAGAGAGTTGAGCCAGAGAGTTGAGCCAGAGAGTTGAGCCAGAGAGTTGAGCCAGAGAGTTGAGCCAGAGAGTTGAGCCAGAGAGTTGAGCCAGAGAGTTGAGCCAGAGAGTTGAGCCAGAGAGTTGAGCCAGAGAGTTGAGCCAGAGAGTTGAGCCAGAGAGTTGAGCCAGAGAGTTGAGCCAGAGAGTTGAGCCAGAGAGTTGAGCCAGAGAGTTGAGTCAGAGAACTCAGCCGGAAGCATAATATTCAAAATCGGGGTCATACTGGAATGCTCGACGCTTGAATGACTGAGATATATTTACATGACACGGTCGATGTACCTGTTGGCGTTGTTGGTCTTTGCTATTGGAGTAAGCGCTACAAATGTTAGGACAACCCTTATCAGCTATGAAAAGTAATTTAGAGTCCATCCTTAGCCCTAGCCAAAATCGACCCAGCCGTTGCGGAGGAGTTTGTAACTAACATTGTAACACGAGAACTTTTATATATAGACATATCCGATATATATGTATATATATATTAGACAAATGAAAATTGCAAACTTTTCAAATTAAATTCGTTTTTTTTTTTTTTGGCATTTGAGACATCAATTCTGACTGACGTTGTTTTCATTTAAGAATCTGTATTGGAATCCATTTGTATTTAGCTTTTTAATTGCTGGCGCAAAGTGGCAGTGCGCAGGAGCTGGAGCGTCGGCGCCTGCCCAACTGGACAGGCGGTGGGGGCGCGACGCGCCGGCAAGATGGACCCACATCAATGGGCTGTCAACGCGTCCGAATCGTTATGGCCATCACAGAATGCTGTGTTGTTGTCCATTTTAATTGCATGGCCAAAGTCATGCATTTTTCAAGTCATCAGCATTTCAATACACATCAACACAACACATGTGTGTGTGTGTTTTCCTATGTTTTTTTTACTGCGAATTGAGCGCGTGCCTCGCAGTCGCTCGTTAGTTTTACAAGCTCTAATTCTGGCATGCTAGAAAAGCAAATTTTCCAAAAATCGGCATGTGCTGCAAATTTAAAAAAAAAAAAAAAAAAAAAGAGGCTAGATATACCCTAGGATTACCAATGATATACATACAGTGAACTAATAATGTCTTCGTACAGCAGCAACTTTTTTTTTGGAATCAAGTAAAACATATTTATAGCAGGAAATTAACTAAAACTTTAATACAGTCTTATCAACTAATTTATTGACTACAGTTAAAAAAAAAATTAGTACAATATATTGATGTATGTCTGAATATTCTGTACAGCAAGTTTGGGTCGCCTCTGCCCTTATGTACATAAGTTTATGAGTTTTGTAAAATAAAAAAAATGTTACCGTTTGATATATACAATTTTTTTTTTTTTTTAAGAAAGCTAAGACATTTTAGAATTCAGAAACAATTTTAAAACCTAAAATAAGTAACTTACTGCTTAAGAAAAAACACAGTGAAATAAATAAAAACTCTTGTCCGATTTGGCGTTGGAGCTACTGTACATCGAGGCTTTGCTGTTCAAAGATAAAGATAAGGTTTACTATGGACACGCAGAGTCCAATCCAAGTCGAATTTGCTTCAGTCCACTGACTTGAGTAAGCTTTCAAAGTCCACCTTCCATCGACTTTAGTGACTCATCGCTGCATACTAAGCTCATGGCTTCTAATAAGCAATAAACCCCTTTTGACTATGAGCTATCCCAGCTCTGATCTGACTCTTTTATGCACTCATACATATTAGCTATATATGGAATAGGAATTATCTTTTTATTCCTCAAATCTGTATAAATTGGCAGAGCAATGCATCAAGCTAATGTTTGATTGTTTTTGGTTTTTCTTCTCTTTTACTGCCAGCTGAATTACAAAATACAAAGTTTGCGCTTTGAAGTACTTTGTAACTCGTTATGCACACACATTGAAACATATATATATATATGTGTGTGTGCGTGTGTGTGTGTGTGTCTCGAGTGGGTCAAAGTGAATTTTTAAGCAATAGCCTTCTTATAGCTGGGGTTTCCCGCTTTCGCTTTTATTGCTGCATAGTCTTTTGTATTCCATGAGCTTTATAGGGTCTGTTGATGTTTCTTTTTATTGCCTTCTATGCGCGCTTAAAGCGCGTAGCGAGCATATTGGCTTTTCTTTATGCAGACTGTATTGGCCTTGACTGCTAACGGGAGTTCAGGGCTTACCTTCAAGGTATGTTTGATCTACAACTGAGCGAGTGCTGAGCTACTCTACAGTAGTAGTAGTAAAAGTAGTAGCAGAAGTAGTAATAGAAGTAGAAGTAGTAGTAGAAGCAGTAACAGAAGTAGTAGTAGAAGCCGTAGTTGAAGTAGTAGTAGAAGAAGTAGTAGAAGTAGTAGTAGAAGCAGTAACAGAAGTAGTAGTAAAAGTAGTAGCAGAAGTAGTAATAGAAGTAGAAGTAGTAGTAGAAGAAGTAGTAGAAGTAGTAGTAGAAGTAGTAGCAGAAGTAGTAGCAGAAGTAGTAGTAGAAGTAGTATCAAGCCGCTGCTTATACCCGTCTAGCATGTCTTCACTTGTTATACCCTGTCTTGAATCATTTCTAACAATGCAAACTGCATAAATTTTAGCTGGAGTTGGCTGTGAGCTGCATTAAATCTTATGAAATTTATATAGTATATATCGATATATATATATATGTAGATTTTATAAGATTTATCGTTGCAATCTCTGATCAATTATATATAGTATATCATAAAACTTACTGCATTTCATAGTCAGCTCCAACTCTCTCAGGCAAGGCTCACAGTTGCGCGAGCTTCTTAATTGAATGTAAAATTATATATTATGCTCTCTCTGAACTATCGGCTGGATATGCTTAGTTGTTCAATCCTTATATATCCACACTTATCATCTACTCCAACTTTCCTGCGACTTCCTTTAATGCTCAGCTCCTGCAGCTCACTACAGGGTATCTGCAGTTCACTCCTGCCTGGCAGCTCTCTATTTCCCGTCTTTGCTCGTTATGATTACAGTGAAGCGCCGAGATTCGCTTCCACTCATATGTTAATGTGCTGCCCATGCTGCCGTGCTATGCCGTGCCGTGCCGTGCCATGCCCCGCCCTGCCTCTCCGGCATATTCTGCATTTCGATTTTGCTTCCTTACCGTGCAGTGTTTCCTTTGTACGTACGTCCATACGTACGTATATTAAAAATTTAATTATATCAACATACATAAATAAAGAAATAATTTTGTTTGACGCAACGCATTGCGCGAATACCCGAATTCAAATACAAAGTGAAAACATTATCAGCAGCCGAGCGAGAAGAGTTCCACGGCAGCGGGGGCCGGCTGCTGGCATTGCCGGTGGGCGGGGCGACTGTCCTGAGTATTGCTTTCACTTTCACTTCTGCTTTTGATTAACATATTTCTTTTATCTGAAGACCCGCAACTGTAGCGGCATCCAGGCGCGTGGGCGGACGAGCGCCGGCATCAAATTGAAGTTATGAAAATATTTGCAAACATTTCTGAGCGACTTCGACACGGCCACATATCGACTTACAGAGTACATATCCTGCAACTTGTTCTCTACGCAACAAATTAATCAAGTGTTTCCACGAAAACAACCAGGCGAAAGCCTTTCCAATTAAAGCTCAAATAATCAGGGAGTCATCGAGAGAAAATCAATTAAAATCGAAGTAATTCCATGGGCTATATCCGATTACTGATTAAAACGTAGATCCTGTGTTCTATAGTCTAAGTTTCTTCTTTTATATGCCTTATATGTACCTCTACATACATATATGTCCTACTTATGATTTAAGTAAATCTTCATAAAAGTATGCGACTAGCAGTTACCCTATGTGGTGTATAAAATATAAAATTTTTAATAATTTTTTTTAATTTTAAATATTATAAAATATTTAATAATTCTTTTACATTTATATAATTAATTTTTATATATTTAAATAAATGTTATAAAATTCAGATGCACAACTATCTGAATTCAAATTCAGTTAAAGAATTAAATTAAAAGTCATTGAGAGTTCCATGGACTCCCAATATACCCTACACAAACATAAGCTATATCCACTGCGAACAGTGTATGCTGCAGTCGTTGCCTGCCTGCTCAGAGCATTCTCAGCTGTATGCTGTGGCACTTTGTTTATTTTAAACGATTATTCCGCTTCATTACCGCTAAATCGCTTAGACGGCAGTCTTTTGTATGCCCATCAGCTTTTCCTTATTTTGTTCTATTTTTTCTATTTTGTTGTATTTTGTTCTCTTCTCTTTTTTTTAATTTAAAGGTATTATAGATTACTGTGTCCCTGGTCCGGCACAATTTAGTGGTTCACCAAATCAATTTGCCATTGATGCTCCAAGTGCTTTTGGACACACACACACAGACAGACAGATTGAAAATCTATATCAATTGAGCTATGTAAACTTGGCTGTAAGAGATAAGAACTCAAAGCTTTTATCTAGCTGATTATTTATAAAGCATTATATATATTGTGTATGGAGTGATTGAGTTGATAGGTCTACGGTCAAGTCTTGAAGCTGTGAATACCCGTTTAGAATGTGAACAGAGTATATGGAATGGGTGCCTGGGCCACTCTGCTCGCATGTCTAGGGCAAGAAAGTGTTGCGGAAGGTATAACTATTGTAGGTCAAGTTTTAGGGTATATTTAATAGCTTTAAAGTCTACACCTGATCTGGAAGGTCTTTGAGCTTAAAGCTTTGCCAAGCAGCCGCATCAAGGCACGCATAACATATGTGATAGGGTATCTGTATGTGTGTGCGTGTGTGTTTCATCAAATAAAAATGTTGTTTACAACTCGAGTTTTATGAAATGTGAATTGCGAGATGCGAACGGCATGGTAACTACCCTGGGCGCCGCACATAAATAATGGCAAGTGCAGCTTCAAATCGTCCACTAATGGAGGTGCCCCATCGATGATGAGGCAAGGAAATCGCCGCCACTTTATGCTGCATAATATATTGACTTGGCCGCAGCCAGGGCCCAATTGTGACTGGCCCGGACTGGGTGGGGGAGAGTGTGTGGGGCGCTGGGTGTGGGCGGCAATTGGCAAACATTCTAAAAGTTATTTGGCAGCTGCTCTTTGTGGAGCTTCGTACATACATTTGAGTGCTGTTCCTCTGCTGTTATTGTTATTGTATATTATTATTATTATTATGATTATTGTTATTGTTTTTGCATTTTAAAGCAAATGGACTTTTATGCGTTTTCCTGTATGTGTCTGTCTCCCCATCTCTCTCTCTCTCTCTCTCTCTCTCTCTCTCTGCCTCTCAAATTAGCCCAGCATGATTTTGGCTGTCTTTTGCTGTACCATTTGATGCTTCTTTAACTGCCTGTCCGTCGGCCATCAATTTTACTTACTGTACAGTCAGGCCTCGCAGCATTCGCGCACATAAAAACACAAATTTCCGCATAAATTACCAGCTCAACATTTTTTGATGGCCTTTCTTCTGCCTCGTCTTCCCGCCCCCTGCCACCAGCTGCTGTTTATTCTCGGCTTGCTTATGCGTAAGCATACGTAATTGATGCGTTTATATAAGCATATATTTCTTATTGAAAGCCGCTCTTCACAATGCCGAAGATCTGATACCCTCGCCCACCACGGCTCATAGATTTAGATTCCATTTCACCCGAAGATATTTGGATTCTAAATTTCCATAAATAAATTTCCATCCATAGATATTCCAAATGTTAGTTATAATTTTTGTGGAATCTTAAAGCGAAGCTGAGCGAGGAGAGGCGAGACGAGACGGCAGAAGCACGCCGAAACGCTGAGATTGAGAAGACCAAGATTGATCTTTGCCTTCTTTGGAAGAAAAAGATCAATTAGATAAGCATCTGTATCTTCTTTAGAAGTTGACAATCGATGCCTTCCTTATCTTCTGCTTTTCCTTTCATATTGTTCCTCAATAGGAACTGAAGATTACAAAAAGCCTTCTCACGAGTGCTTTTCATCTGATGGGGAGATAGCTTTGCAGGAAACAAAAATATACAAACAAAAATAAATAAATTTAAAATAAAATTTTTTAAAATTGAATTTAAAAAAATCAAATTAAAAAAAGAAATTTTAAAAAATATTTTTTTTATATACATTTTTTGTAAATGTAATTAAATTTAATTAAGATATATTTTTAAAAATAAAATAAAATAAAATTTTTATTAAATAAAATCAAATTTAAAAAAAAATAAAAATTTATCAAAATAAATTAATTAAATTTTTTAAAAATTAATTAAAATACATTTGTTTTTAAATAATAATAAATCGTGAATAAATAAACAATTTACAGAAACCCGCGCAGTTCGCAGACCTCGTAGGCATATGTGAATAACTAGATATGAAGAGTTTTCTTTTGTAAATTCTTTGATTTGCCGTTCAGTCATATGAAATTGTTCTTGATGACGTTGAGTCTAGGGGACAATCGCCAGGCCAGTATAAAACTACGGCAGCCATGGCTTCAACACAGCCTCAATACACACCTTTCTCATTCAAGGTGTGGCGAGTATTTATATATATTTACCTCTGATATCTATAGGTATATATTCATATAAAATATTTATATATATGTATATACCTGCCATATATATGCCTATCTGTCATATCCCTCTCTCACCAAGTCTCAAAACAATATGTTGACCTGAAAGGCAATTAAATGTGACAATTATTGTCGAGCTTTCATTTAGATCTATGAGTTTGAACTTTCTCCCTTTACTTTTTGTCTAACGTGAACACGGAGGACAGGTGGAGCGCCAGAAAAAAAAACATAGGCGGCAGCCCAGCGATAGGGCTATAAAATATGATGTACGCCAAGGGCTTAGAAAGTGTTTTACGTGCGTTTTATGACATGACATGACCCAGCCAGCAGCAGTCTAGCCTTGCTTTGTCAAATGCGACCTACATACACAGAGACACACATACAACACATACACACACACATACAAACATACTCTGTCTATATGTTCACGCTTTGGCAGCGAGAACTAGAAATGCCGCTCAGCTCTCAGCCAAAGTCGAGCTGTTGATGATTAGCGCTGACCTCTGGCCTTGAGGCGCCTGATAGGCCCGATAAGCCCCAGCGCTAGAAAAGTGGAACTACGCACTGGGGCGTTGATAACAATGCGAATTTCATGCCGCTCACAGTCGCGATCCAAATTTAGAGCATCGCACACGTTGAGGCTCTGCCAAAAAAAAAAAAAAAAACATGAAACTATTGCTAATTGTGCTGCTGTGCCTGGGCCTGTGGCTCAGCCTGTGTCCGGTGCCTGGCGCCGCGCGACGACTGCGGCGCGAGGCCAGTGCGTCGCCCGAGCCGACACAGAACGCGGAGCTGGCGGCCGATGACTCGGAGCAGTCGGAGGAGTTTGTGTCGGATGCCACGACCACCGCCAAGCCGCTGGGCATTGTTTCCATCAAGTCGCGGGCCATCGCCATGGACCGAGCCCTGTGCCAGGAGCTGTCGCGCTACCATCCGCACTTCCCCAAGTGCTATCAGTACTGCAAGAGGCTCAACCACTGGATTGGCCAGTGCTGGCGTGAGAGCTGTCACTGCATCTCGTGAATGCACCGCAGCTAAGCTCCAACTCCCAATTGCATTTCTGATGCAGCCTCATGCAGCCATATCAACTGTTCCAGCTACTGCTCAAGTTCCAGTTCCATCTTCAGCTACAGAAACTAGCACAGCTTCTGCTTCAAATTCTTCATCAACTTCAGTTCTAGTTCTAGCTGAGCTTTAGCCTTAGCTCTAGCTACAGGTCATGCTGCACAACAACTCCAATTTCAGTTCCAGCTACAGCCTCAGCTCCTACCCATTCTGCAGCAACGGGTCTAGTTCCAACTCCAGCTGCAGTTCCAGTTCCAGCTTCAGTACCAGCTATGCCTACAACTCCAGTTCCAGTTCCAGTTCCAGTTCCAGTTTCAGTACCAGTTCCTGTTCCAGTTCCAGTTCCAGTTCCATTCCCAATTCCAGCTTTAGGACCAGCTCTCGCTACAACTCCAGTTCCAGTTCCAGTTTCAGTACCAGTACCAGTTCCAGTTCCAGTTCTAACTCCAGTCCCAATCCAGCTTGAGTAACAGCTCTCGCTACAACTCCAGTTCCAGTTCCAGTTCCAGTTCCAGTTTCAGTTCCAGTTTCAGTTCCAGTTCCAGTTCCAGTTCCAGCTCCAGTTTCAGCTCCAGTTTCAGCTCCAGTTCCAGCTCCAGTTCCAGCTCCTAGTTCCAGCAAGTGCATTAGCTTCGACTTCAACTTCAGTTCCAGCCTTCAGCTTCTACAAGTTCCCGCATTTTCACCTTTGGCAGCTGCGCCCACTCCAGCTCCAGCTCCAGCTCCAGCTCCAGCTCCAGCTCCAGCTCCATCCAGCTGCCGGTCCACTTCTATACTTAGTACTTACCTAATTATAAGATTTGTTTCATTAGCTGCCAATTACCCACACTTATCTGCACTTGTGCGTGGCTTCTCTCTTGTACCTCTCGCTATTCGCACTTATCCCGCTGTTTGCATGTGCTCTGATCCTTAGCTTTACAAGATTTCCAAGTTTCGCTGATTAAAAATGCAACAAATTTTGTTGCGTTCATTTCCTGTGCCTAATTAATAAGTTCAAGTTTGTTTTTATTTCAATTTTATTCTGTTTCAGTTCAATTAGAGTAATTACAAATTCATATGCAAAGTAAACTAAGCTTCCGCTTCGGGCGCATTTCAAACATAGTTCCAGCTCTTATGCCAGATGAATTGACGTGCGAACTAGATCAATTAACATAGCTCTAATCTTATCCCATTCACATAATCAAACGGAAAACTATTGCAACACCCCAACGTGACTCCCACCTGACACCCCCTATATACACCGCGCGTCAGCTGTATAGCTACGCCCTCAACTTGCTCTGCTAATGCTGAATATATTTTCTATATCACTCGAGCTGTAGTCATAGAATTTATATTATTTTAAATTCTACTCTATTCTTCTTAAAATAAAGTAAGCTTGGCTTCTGTTTCATTTTAGCAAATATTTCTTAAAATTTTTTTAAAAATAAACTTTTAAAGAAAACTTTACTAAAACTAGCCTCGCCAGTCAGCCAAATTGAATATCTCGCTTAGTTTGGCAAGCACAGCCACCAAATTTTTTGTGTAGACCACAAAATTGATATTGTTTAATAAAAAAACTACTTAATAAATATATGTAATTGTATCTTTGAAGGAAAAATCATAGTTGGAAGCTTACTTGGATCAGTCTGACGATCTGCACCAAAAACTGCTATCTAAGCTGCCAGACATATAGAAAACTGTTATTTATATATTCATATTTATATTTATATTCATATGAATACTACTCATTCTGGTGGAAAATTTCAGTAACAGCAATAGTTAGTTCAGTTAGAGGATCCACACTCAGAAATCCATTCAACTTCTCTGCAAACATTCAGCACAGACCAGGTGCTGATGTCTGTAGTGTTCAGATTTCTTATGTATATTATGATAAATATGTATGCAGATGGTAAAGTTTTAGCAAGAATTGTCTCAATTGGGCGTGGCAATACACTTTGATATGTGCATATGTGAGTGTGAACCAAAAATAAAAATCCGCACATTTTGCAAGTTTTGCACGAATGTCCAAAACCCTTTCACACACACATGAGTATGGGTGTGTGTGTGAAGTGTATGTTGGCAGCTCTCTCTCATATGCTAATTTAATAGTAAACAGTGGCAAAAATATGCGCCCAGTACATAGCAAAGGGGAGGTGCCGGTGCCCCACGGACCCAGGCGACCGAAAGTAGGGGACATCTCTGAATGCGCACACATGTAACGAGTGACAGTTACTAATAGCACACACACACACACATAGACATGGGCACATCCTTTTTGCCAGAGCTGTTAGTGGTATGCGGCGATGTTGTTGTGCCATAGTAAGCACACAATATGCATATTCATGAACTAAGTGGCTGCATTTTCAGCGCGCGCGCATTTTTTCAAAAAGATTCTTTGTGCAAATTGCGAGCATTAAAAACAAAAGCAAAAACAAAAACAAAAACAACATAAAAATGTTTTTGTTTTAGTTGCTGTTTGCATTTTGTTGTTTTCGCTACACTTTTCATTTTATTTTCACATCCGACTACAGTGCTGCCAAAAAGTGTGCGCACACAGCGCGCCCTTCGCTTGTAGCTCAGCTGACTTACATGACTGTTAAGCTCGTTTTTTTCTATAAACATTAACTAGTCTCTGAAGGCAATCGATAAAGCACATCAATTGGGGCAAGGGAGGGAGACAGAGGGGGAGCCGGAGAGATTTCTAAAGCTAGCAAACAGTGATATGAACTGAGGTTTTCCTGCTCAAGTATTGACATAATTTTTACTGAAAAACAATAAATATCAAGCGAGTCTGTTCATTATTTTATTTGATATTTTTTTAATATCTTTTTAAATTTTTTTTAAAATTTTTATTTTAATTTACAAAATAAAATTTTTTTAAATTTTATTTCGCTTTGTTTTTAATTTTTTACACATATATATATTTTAAAAGTTTTTTATTTTCTATTTTTATTTATTTTGTATATACACCTTTTTTATAAATATTTTTATTACTATTTTTTATTAATTTTTTTAAATTAAATTTTATTTTTTTTGCATTATTTCCCTTAAAAATTGTTTGTAAATTCGTATAAAGCTTATGGTGTAATGTATACAGGGCTTTAGCTAATTTCTTATGTATTCGTTATTTTCCCTAAAAGCAGTTATTTATATACATTTTTGTACATATTTCATAATATATTCTGCCTCATCCATGAGGCCCTAAAAGTGTCCCAAAATTTTATCAGTTCTTAATGCGAGCTCTTTGCCCAGCTCTGAGCCGTGAGCACTTTTGCTATTAGCTGCGAGTGGCGCAGCGTTGCCACCACGTTAAAAATCGTGTGGCGGTGTTTACATTGCGGTAAAGATAACGAACTCGTGTTTGCTGTCCTGCCACTTATTGTTTTTGCCGTTGTCGTTGCCGTTTGCTGTTTGTTGACAACGGGACCCTTATCAAAGTGAGAGACGCGTCGCATTATTGAGCTAAATCAGTTGAGCGGACCCACAAGGAACACACAAAAAAAGCGAACGGTCCAAAGTGCTGCGGGCCAAGTGCTGAGCAATGCTCGACTAGCACATACCCTATATTAATATTATAGGCTAACTATTTTGTGACACTTTTGGCTCTTAAACTTTTACCGCTATGCAGACTTGTCATTCATTATTCCGCTGCTTAGCCGCTTTGGCTTGTGGCCAGCACAACTACAGGGTATTCGTGCATAAAACGCACATTTGCCGCTTGCCATTTGCCATTTACATCGTTCCCTCACTCGCTGCACATCCATGTCACGCTTTGGCTCAAAGCCTAGAATATCCAATGCCTGAGCATATATTTTTGGCATTTCTCGTAGCTCATTAAATTTGAATGGGGAGACAATCAGATCAATCAAATGGGCTAATAATGTGGCCTTCCACGTTCGTTCCTTGTTAATGTCAGCCGATGCTAATCATTTCTTGGAACGCCTCTTTAATTGATACCAGCTAGTGATAGCGGCTGACAGCTATCTGAAATAACCGTTACGCGCTTTCCACTCCAGCTATTTGCGTACATATACTATATTTAGGTCTTGTATCGATTGAGAGCTGGCTGGCTTTCAGGTATAGAGTATAGAGAGTATATAGAGTATATAGAGTATATAGAGTATATAGAGTATATAGAGTATATAGAGTATATAGAGTATATAGAGTATATAGAGTATATAGAGTATAAAGAGTATATAGAGTATATAGAGTATAAAGAGTTTATAGAGTATATAGAGTATATATAGTATATAGAGTATATAGAGTATATAGAGTATATAGAGTATATAGAGTATATAGAGTATATAGAGTATATAGAGTATATAGAGTATATAGAGTATATAGAGTATATAGAGTATATAGAGTATATAGAGTATAAAGAGTATATAGAGTATATAGAGTATATAGAGTATAAAGAGTTTATAGAGTATATAGAGTATATATAGTATATAGAGTATATAGAGTATATAGAGTATATAGAGTATATAGAGTGTATAGAGTATATAGAGTATATAGAGTATATAGAGTATATAGAGTATATAGAGTATATAGAGTATAAAGAGTATATAGAGTATATAGAGTATAAAGAGTTTATAGAGTATATAGAGTATATATAGTATATAGAGTATATAGAGTATATAGAGTATATAGAGTATATAGAGTATATAGAGTATATAGAGTATATAGAGTATATAGAGTATATAGAGTATATAGAGTATATAGAGTATATAGAGTATATAGAGTATATAGAGTATATAGAGTATATAGAGTATATAGAGTATATAGAGTATATAGAGTATATAGAGTATATAGAGTATATAGAGTATATAGAGTATATAGAGTATATAGAGTATATAGAGTATATAGAGTATATAGAGTATATAGAGTATATAGAGTATATAGAGTATATAGAGTATATAGAGTATATAGAGTATATAGAGAATATAGTGTATAAAGAGTTTATAGAGTATTGTATATATCTATTGTTAATGGAGGTATCTTCTAGTCAGGACTTTATTCTCTTTGTACTTCCATCTTCAGCTTATAGATATCTCCGTCTGGATGTTCAGGGCGTACTCCTGCTCTCTCAACTTTTCAACTCTCCAAAGTGCTGTAATGTAATGTCATCCCATATAAATTTGAGCCCCCGAGTGGAGCTCTGCCTTAAAGCTGCCCACGGCGCCAGAGTGGGCAGAAGTCTTGAGAAAATTTGTTAAAGTTACGGCGGAGTGGGCGTGGGCATGTAAATGCTTTGGCCAGATACATGTATACAAGGAGTACATATCGTATAATTCATATAAATTTGCTGGGCCCCAGAACTCTCCCCGGGGTGCATTTAACTAAACGCAGCGCTGGGCAGCCAGGGCTGACTACTCGTGGCAATTATAAATTGTTGAAAATAATTTCATTAAAAATGTAAAAAGCGGCATCAAATAGAAAAGTGTATTAATAAGAGCCAAAGTCCTGCTGGTCCTGGTGCTGGTGCTGGTGCTGATGCTAGTCCTGGGCAGAGTTGGCGCTGGTGTTGGAGCAGCAGCAGCAGGACAGACGGTAGACTATGCACTGTTGTCGTACATTTTGGAGTCGTTGTCCGTATCCGCCGTGTCCGTATCCATGTCCGTGTCCGTGTCCGTGTCCGAGTCCGTGTCCGTGTCCGTGTCCAAGCCCGTGTCCGTGTCGGTGTCGGTGTTGGCTACGTGCTGCCATTAACTTTGCTTTTCCCTTGCACACCTTCTCGCCCCCCTCTCTCACTCTCTCCAACTCTCTCCCACTCTATCTCTTTGTTGCCAGAAAGACATTGTCCTGTTATTGTCGTTGTTGTTGCTGTTGTTGCTGTTGTTGTTCGAACTTTCGACTTCCTGTGCCCAAAAGGTTTGCACTTTGCGCCTGCTATTTGGTTTGCAAATTTAATGCGTTCGTAAATTTTCGACTGAAATTTCATTTGCGTTAGTTCATTTCGAGTGCTCACTCTCTCACACTCCGTTATCCCTTCAATCAACCCAACTAGAGTTCGTTCAGGCCCTGGCTAGTTACGGTTTTTAGTGCCATCATCATTTAAGCCAGCCAAAGAGAGATGGAGAGAGAGTGGGAGAGGGAGAAGCAGTCATTCATACACCTTTGCCAGTTGCTAACAATGCGTGCTGCATTCTTCGTGAGCGCAGGAAATTAAGTTGCCAACTTTACATGAATCGTTATCCCCCAACCGAAGTTGGCAGCCGCCAAGCACCTTTTCTATTTATGATTCCGGCTCTATGAGCAGCTGCAAAGCGAAAGTAAATATCGAAGTTTCCAGATGAGCAGCTATATATGTGGAGTAGGTATTCCATAGGTATACATAGGTATATATTTGGTATCTGTATGAATGAGCCCAAAAAAAGAAAATTTAGTTTGACTTTGAGGTCTGATAACTTCGCTAAAACTCAACCGATTTTCATGAGGCATAACTTTTCTGACAAAGCTGCATTTAAAGATTTATTCTACAATGTCAAATATATTATTATCATCTTTTTTATTTTCTTGTCAATTTTCAATACATTAAAGAAATAAATAAATAAAATAAATTAACATTTAGTACGTATTATATATATTTTATATATTATATATTATATTTAAATTAATAAAAGTACCCTGAACACTGGCTGAAAATTCTTTTAATAAAAACTCCCAAATATTCTAAAAAAAAAAATAAAATAAAATAAATTAAAAAGTTAAAATATTTAAATAAATTAATTAAATATAATTAATTTATTCAATAATTATATTAGTTAAATTAAATAATTTAAAAATTACAAAATTATTTCAATTAAAAATGATTAAATAATAAATGTTGAATAAAATCTTTGCGCTCATTTGGCACAGAGCACGAAATGATTTCTGCCAAGAGATGCCAGGCCCTGGCCATAATTTATTTGTCTTTCTATTATTAAGAAAAAGGTGGAAGAAGCGCCAAAGAGTTCCGCGTATCGTGTCTGTAATTGTAGCTACATATTTGCCTCGTAATTATTTTTGCTCTCTCTCGCTCTCCCTCTCTCTCTCTCTCTCTCTCTCTATCTCTCTACCTGTGTAACAATGCGAGCAGGAAGCAGTTAGCATTAAATTTTTTCAACTAATTTGCTGTAAATGATATTTGGCAATGCTCATTTTGTGTGTGTAGGTGTGTGTGTGTAGGTGTGCCTGTGTGCAGTCCCTGTGCTGGCTGTGCGTGCTCATAAGACAGCACAAGGAGCAGGAGCTGGAGCTGGAGCAGCATCGGGGCCACCATGTGGTATGAGTGATGTGCTTCAGCCGCGTACACCTAAATAATAACAGACTGTTTATTTCTGCTGTTTACATGACGTGGGCGGCCAGCAGAAGGGTTGGGGCGAAACAAATGCCGAGGCCTCAAATGTTTACCTCAATTTACCTCAAATGTGACTAATTAAAAGTCAGCAAAAAATAAACTTGATACATCAGCATTAGAGGTACTCCACAAGAAAAAATAAAATATTTGCTACTAGAGCTAATTTCTAATGCAAAATAAAATCGATGCTGAAACGGAAAAGTTGTGCGAAAGCATTTGAGAAATTCGCGTCTGTTATCGGTTCCTTCCGCTGCCGCATTTAGCTGGTATTTTAGGCAATTTAATTACATTATGTCAGTGGCATTCCCAAAGCCTTTCCAATTAGATTTCAAATGGAGGCGAATACAAAGCCAAGAAAGCGAATAAACAGCTAACATGAACATGCATTCAGCGGAATTGGGCGCGCGCTTCAAGCAGAGAGAAAAAAATATATAAAATAAAATGAAAATGAAATGAAAATAAATATAAAAATTATATATATATATATAAATTAAGATATATATAAATATCTGCAAATTAGCTTAAATTTTGCACGCACGACTGAAACGCAGTGGCCCGCGCGGCTCAGTTCCCAGTTGCCGGCGATGGGAAGTGATATAATTGCTGGGGCCGGAAACGTTAACTGACTGAAAGAGTGACTCGACTCAACGCAACTCAACTTCACTCAACTCGACTCCAACGCCAGCGCCAGCGCCGACGCCCATGCCAACTCCAGGTCCAGCTCCAACTCCAACTCCAACGCCAACTACTCAGCTTAACTGGCAACTCGGATTCGAGCTAGAGCAAATGAGATTATGCGTGGGCTTAGGTGTATGATCAGCGAGCAGATACCCTAGATGCATTAGGTGTAAATAATTACATGTATTGTTTATATAAATATTTAGATTTTTTTATTTTTTTTTTTTTCTATTATTTATATTTTTAATTTTTACTTTTTCAATAATTTTTAAAAAATTATTTTAAAAATAAATAAAAAATATTGAAGTGTTCAAAATTGATAGAAGGAAAAAATAAAATAATATATATATAAATTTACAATAAAAAAATATCTTTAAAAAAATTAAATTAATTTTGTATTAAATTTTTTTTAAATTAATATATTTAAAGATATTTCTAAGCGTATTTAAACTGCCTATTTTCTCATTAAATAATAAGAAACGATAAAATTTATTTAAGTCCCCTTAAAATAAATCAGTTAAAAATAAAAAATAAATTCTCTCTCTAATCTGCTGCACAGCAAACCTGCCCACAACTCCGGCGTACAGGGTATCAGAAAGAGCGCGAAAAATAAAATAAATAAAGTATTCAAAGTATTCAAGTTGGCGAAGCGCCCAAAGTGTTGCACACTTGACTGCGTACACGGCGAGGGTGCGAGGGTGCGAGGAGGCGTGTGGGAACGGAACCGAAACAGTCGGTGGGCGTGGCCAATGGCAATGCGGCTGTATGTCGGCTTACACGGTTGCCCACAGCCAACAGCGCTGCGAATGACGAAACGGGAGGCGCCAGGCGCAGATAAAAATTCATTTCACAAATGAGCTTTGCGTTGGCCAAAACCAAATTCAAGATCCGTGTCAACTGGGTGTGGGTCAGCTCCTTTCTCTCTGTGTGTTCGCATTGAGCCTGCATGTGTGCTCGCATATATATTCATATTTTACGCAGCCGTAACTTAGCGTTTCGCCGAATTAGCATACCCGACATATTAATATATTTATGTATGCATCAATATTAATATGCACGCAGCGCGACTAGGCCAATTTGCTGGCTGAGAGCCTGATGGGCTGATGGCTGAGCAGATATGCAAAATAATTAGAGTTGACTGGGGCTGGGCTGCCTGTGCATCGTGTTCTCTCTCCCTATGTATCACTATCTGTATCTATTGCCAACTATCTCAGTTTTTTATGCTTTTCTATCGTTCTCTCTGCCTCTCTCAGTCTCTCTCGCTCTCTCTCTGTCCCTTGACCCATCACATCCTCTCTCTCTCGCTGTCTCTCTGTCCCTCTCCCTCTCTATCTTTACATTTCAGTTTTCTTTTGCGATACTCTTTCTCTATCTCTTTGCGTTCCTCTCTCCCTCAGCATCTCAGTCTCTCTTTCTCTCGTTCTTTCGTTTTTTTCTGTTTACGTGTCACTTCTTCTCTCTATCAATATTTCTCTCTCTCTCTCTCTCTCTCTCTGTCTCTCTCTCTACGCTTCTCTTCCTTTATCACTCCCTCTCCCTTTCTCTTCTCCCTGTTCTCTCTCCCTATCTCTTTCTCTACTCTACTCTTCTCTCTCTTTCTCTACTCCACTCTTCTCTATATCTCTTTCTCTACCCTTCTCTCTCTCTCTACCTTGCTCTACCCTTCTCTCTCTCTCTACCTTGCTCTACCCTTCTCTCTCTCTCTCTCCCTCTCTACCTTTCTCTACCCTTCCCTCTCTTCCTTGCTATACCCTTCCCGCTCTACCTTTCTCTACCCTACTCTCTCTTTCTACCCTGCTCTCTCTACCTTTCTCTACCCTTCCCTCTCTGTCTACCCTTCTCTTACTCTACCTTTCTCTACGCTTCCCGCTCTACCTTTCTCTACCCTACTCTCTCTATCTACCCTGCTCTCTCTACCTTGCTCTACCCTTCGCTCTCTGTCTACCCTTCTTTCTCTCTCTCTCTCTACCTTGCTCTACCCTTCTCTCTCTCTCTCTCTCTCTATACCCTACCCAAATGCAGTTAGTAAATTTGAAACTCAAATTCAATACTTGTTTGCGGTGCTCAATTTGCGTATTGTGCACAGCTCGCAACTGCAGACCCCATCAATGGCTCGATGCAGCTCTGGCGCAGCTCTGGCAATTGGAGCACCGCTTCGGACCTTTATTTATTCATATTTGATAGCTGCGAGTTGGGGCACAATTCTCAGTTAAGCACCCGCCTCATTGTTGCATCCATTACAGTCGGGCAATGCACAATAATGACCTAAGCTAACTTCCTATAACGGCACGAGGGGGGCTAACCCCACAATTGTAGAGCGCCTTTCCCTGTTCCCTGTACCCTCTTGCCGCTCTCCACTCCCAGTTGAGCTGAACTATCTGCCACAGGAAGAGACGGAGAGAGCTTGGTAAATTCTGGGCGGAAATTTTGTTGTGGTATTGCGTTCTCTCCGCTGAGCATGACTGTGGGTGTTGGTGTGGCTGTGGGCGTGGGCGGGACAGGGGCGGGGGCGGGGGAGGAGGCGTTGGTGTGAGCATCTCGTACTCGTGACTCCTCAACAAATATTTATATTGCGCACTCGAATATTCAGTGAGCAAATCGACGCTTGGTCAGCAATTGCATTTAAATAGTTTTTCATTTGACTGGGCAATTCGCGCTGCTCTTCTGCCCGGACCCGGCTCCATTTCGACCGTGTTTATTACGTGTGTCCCTTTTCTCTTGTATTCTGTGTATACTTTTGCTAAAGATTTCACTTTTGCTCTATCAATGATTTCTAGATAATTCGCAATTAGCTGTGGCCCTAAAAGGTTTTTTTTAAGTATTTTAACTTTAGTTAACAATTTAGATGAGATCTCAGCACGTAAGTAAAGGTTGTACAACTTAAAGACACATAAATCGAATCTCAGTTTAAATGGTAACAGCGAGCGGTGAGCTGCTCTCTCACACTAATTCTTCACACATTACGACGGCTAAACATTTCCGAAATTCAATGAAAATCGCATAGAAGACTTAATGAACTAGAGAGAAGGAGTAAAAGAGCAAGCGAAAAGTTTTGACTTGACTGAGTGGGCATATTCCAGGCATTTGTGCACTTGAAGGGTAGTCCGGACTTGAAGTTAACGCTGAACTGGAAACCTTGAAGCCCTTGAGAAGTGCATAGAAAGGCGAAGAGCATACTAGGAGGAAATATAGACAGATGTTTATCTACAATCAAAGAGATCATATACATTTGACTCTAGCTCTTGATCATTCTCTTCTAAATTTGCCACTGTTCAGAGAATCTATCTTTCTCTCTCTCTCTCCCTAACTTTCTCTCTGTTTCTAGTTGACAATGTGTCCCTCTTTTTCACTCAATGTATCTTTATGTCTCTCTTTCTCTATGTCGCTATACGTATCTCTCTATCTTTCTCTCTCTCTCTCTCTCTCTCTCTCTCTCTCTCTCTTTCTATAGATATGTATACATATATATCATTCCCTTTCTCTCTCGCTCTATCTCTCTCTCCGTCCGTCTGCCGCACTTGAATGCTGAGTATCTCTAAGTCGAGCACTTCTAACCAAAGTATTTCGCAAAAGTTTATATTTTTTTCTTTCATTCTCAGCATTTTGCAGCATTTTGTTTATTCCCTTGTCCAATTAAACGCGTTTTGCTGCCCGCAAAAATAACAACAAACTTTTTTGATTAAAATTAAAAAAAGTTTCTGTATTTTTTTGCTGCTGCTGCTCTGTGTGTGTGTGTGCTTTGGGCAGTGGACAATCCGGGCATAAGTTGCGGCGGGGCAACAAGTGGCGTTGAGCTGTTGTGTGACGTTGGCAGGCGATCAATTTGAGTGCGGCCGGGGCCGGTGCCGGGGGGTGGGGCAAGTGCATAAGGCGCCGACGTAAGCGAAAAGTACGAAAGAAATTACAATAACAATAAGCTGAAGTGGCTGCCTAACGGGCAAGCGTCCTCGCGCCTGCCCCTCCCCCTCCCGCCAGCGCCGGCGGGCGGTGCGTCTGTTTCAATTGCAGCGGCGCCTCGAGTTGTTTACTGGCAAAACTTTAACCAGAAAAATTACAACATCGCCGCAAATTATCTGCGCCAGTGTCGCCAGCTTAAGCAGCACCAGCAGCAGCAGCAGCAGCAGCAACAAATTGGCATAATTTCAATGTGAAACTTATTCAAAGTCAATTGTTGGCAGCAGGCGCTATGCCACGCCCCAACACCAAAGCGCTTCAATTGCTACAACAACAACAGATACAAACGAGCATTTGAAACATTTTCATGGAAAACTTTTTCTTTATCCACGTTTTATTTCACATTTTTTTCTCGGTAGCGCGGAAGTCGTAATGAATAATTTTGTTTTCAACTGTGCGGCACACAATCTGAATCCATAGATATATATATATATACATATATATATATATATATACATATATATCTGTATCTGGTGCGGATCGTTGGCTGCTGGGTTCAGCTTTTGGCTTGGTTTGGTTCAACTTTGCTGCGTTGACAACTTGACTCAGTGGCTAAGGCAAAGGCCGGGGCGGCAGACCAGAGGCGTAGGCAGCCGCTGGCAAAGGCACAGGGGGTAGAGAGCGTGAGCGATAGAGCGTACGTGATGAAACAAGACAAAACAATTGGCTTTAAATAAGACGAGTTTAAAACAAACTGAAATGCCTGTAGTTAAATAAAGCTGCAAATATATGAGGAATAAAGTTCGATTTATAATGCCTAAAAGTAAAAAATATAACTTAGTAAAAGACAGATATATATATATATATATATATATATATATATATATATATATATATATATATATATATATATATATATATATATATATATATATATATAGCTAAAGATACGGCTGATAGCGGCTGAGGACTAGGAGACACAGTAAGTGGGCGTGAGAGCGCTTAAGCTAACCCTTAAGCTAGCTGAGCTTACATAAGCTTACATGAGAATCGCATAGCAGGACAGTGCCCAACTACCACACATGCATTATTTAATCCGCAGCCAAATTTCACTGCAACCCCTGGCAACATTTTGTCATCACAAATGAAAATATAAATAGCTGTCACTGTGGAAATCTTGTTTTTCACCTGAAAAACTGAAAACTAAAAAAAAACACGCAAAAAAAACAATTTTAAGAGTAAAATCCGCAACGCAAGCAATGAAAAGCAATGAGTAAAAAAGTAAAGACAAATTTACGGGAATGCGTAATGCATATGCGACATAAACATGCCCCACAAACAGGCGCAGAGCAGGAAAGCTTTTTTAATAAAAGAAAAAATGTGGAAATAAAAATAAATAATTAAAAAGTATTTTAATATGTATTTAATGCTTTTTATATTATATAATTATAGTTGTAATAAATATTAAATATTTGAATAAAATTACAAATATTTTAAGTATTTTAATAAAACTGTAAATATTTTAAATATTTTTTTATCAAATTTAAAATATTTTATATATTTTTTTATAAAATTATAATAGTAAAAATTTTTAAAATATTTTAGTTCTAACAAAAACTACTTGGTGTATATGAAAGCTTGAATAAAACTTTAAGATATTGTTTAATAGCTTATACAAGCCTCAAAGCTCATTAGAAGCTCAAAGTAGGCTGACTTCGGCTATGTTCTGAAAATCACAAATATTTCATAAATTTGTTCCGAGCAAAATATGAATAATGATTATGTTAATAAAGCTTTAAGTTGCTTTCAAAGCTTTTAAAATATATAAAAAAAAACTATAAAGATTGCTGTTGTAAATTATGATAAAAGCTTCGGACATTAGCATAACTTAGCTTAGAGCGTAATTTATTTATAAAAAGTTCATTGGTTACAGTTAAGCAACTTGCATGCTATAAAAGACAATTTTTTTCTGGGTCATAAGTCTAAAAGCTCACTCAAAGAATATGCTTGTGGAGCTTATCTAAGAGTTAATATGTCCTCAAAATTAATTTAAGACGTAATGTGCTGCCAAAGCTTATCTAATGTGCTTTCAAAGCTTATCTGTGATTTAATGTGCTTCAAAGCTCTGATATGATAATCTTTTGTAAATTTCAACCGCTTTTTTTTGAGAGCAGCGCACTCTGCTTAGCTTATATGGCCGAAACTACTTAGAGAAGAAGGCCAACTTGAGCGGACGACTTGACCGCGTAGTCAAAGCCATTTAAACCAGTTCAACTGCAGCGACGCCTCGCTTTAGCCTGCAGCCTGAAGCCGGTTAGCCAGGCAGGCACTCAGCTAGCTCTCTTTGTGGACGCTGTTACACCCATTGATGCAACAGCAGCTGCGTTTCCGTGGCAATAAAAGCGCCTGCTTCCTTTTTAGCTATCACAAACTCGTTTCCAGCATGCATCAACTTCAGTTGGATCTGGATCGGGACGGCCCGCTGCCGCTGCCGCTGCTGCTGCGCTGATTTAGTTTTGTCTGCCCACTCGCAGAGCAATTGCATAATGCGCTTTCCATGCGGACTCACGCATCGCACTTCCTGGCATGTGCATGCAGTCAATGCGCACTGTTTGGCTGTGATTGGGTGAGCTAATTAGTTGCCATGCAGACAGACAGGGAGAGGGCGAGAGGGAGGGAGACGGGGAGACAGGCAGCCAGCCAAGTGGCCGCCTTTTTTGGTCAACTCGTATATCTATAGTTTTATGTGGCCAGCACATAAAAAAAAAGCCAAACTATTCATCATGAAATACCATTCGGTGATTATGAAATGACATTAAATATAATGACAGCCAAACATTTGCACAATTTGATTTTCGCAATTGCATGGCTACTAGCAGTTATCATAACACATTTCGAGTTTCGTAATTCTAGGCAATTGTCAAATATATTTAAATATATGTCGAGTTGGTGTGAATTTCGTCAGCTTTCGTTGTGATTTGAATTGCATCTAATTACCGCTGCATTGCCATACACAATAAAGGCACCTATAGCCGTCTCGCTCTTACACAGCTAGATTCTGAACTGTGCTCAGCAACTGGCATTGTTAAAGGGCTCACGTATTGCGCTAATGTGTGCAACAGCTATCTTTATCTCGCTCTTACTCACTGTGTACCAATTGGAGGATCCACAATACAAATAAGCAGCGTTTAGCTAAGACACACACCCACGCGGATAATGTTTTTAATGTTTCTTAGGCTTGCACCAATACTATTGCAAACGTAAGAGCCAATTAGGAATTGGGGAAAATGAGAACGATCAGAACAGACTTTCCTATTCATTTAATAATATATACATGCATACAATATATATTTTTATTATTTCTCTTCATAAATATACATATATATATATATATATTTCCATTCGCGAATATTCCATTTGTGATATCATAATCAATGGCTTTTAATGACTTTTTGTATAATCTAAATGTTTTCCATTTTTATTAGCTCAATTGGCGCTACTGACTGACTCACAGCGCCAAATCAGGCCGCAAACAGCATTTCGACTTCGTTCGATTTGCCTAAATTTAATATGTATTCAAATTGGCCAAGTTCTGGCTGAGTCAGCGCTCCCCATAGAAGGTCATAAAGGCTGATTGATATGGCCGAGTGGCCTTTAAGCTGCGCCAAGTCGGCAGCTACTTACTAACTGTAATTTAACGAGTACCTGGATTTGTCTTTCACCTCATCCAGGCTAGTACATGCTGCTTGACGCCGGCTAACGAGTGCTTTGCATGCAGTCAGTGCGCTCGCTGCTCGCACTCAGTTTACCCGTTTCTGCCGAGATGCTAAACTGGGCCAGCAAATGCTGCGCGTTGACAATTGCCAGCACACACAGGCAAAAGGTGGGCGGGGAGTGCTCGACTAGCAGATGCTCTGCGCATATGAAATATCTGAATAATCAGCTATGTATATAAACCTTTAGACTCATTCGAGCTGCTGCTGTGAGCTGTAAGTCAAGCCCAAAGCCAAGCAACTCCACTCTGCTTCAATGCAGTGTATAACAAGCAAACAACAACTCAAGAGTAGAGAGAGAGAGAGAGAGAGAGAGAGAGAGAGCGAACTGCTGCTGCAGCTCTTTCTAAGCTCTGTTTTTTTTTTTATATATGTGGAGCAGCACATGAAAGTGTGTCGCTTGGGTCATAAACAGGCGCTGCTGGCTCGTCAGCAGAACGGGCCGCAGCTGCTGCTGCTAAAGGATTTTTGTTCCCTTTTTTTGCTCAACGTTTGCACGGCTAATTATAACTGTTTTACACCGGTGCTTGGCCACTAACAACAACAACAATAACAATTAAGGTTGATCGAGGCCAGGCGCACACGGGCAGCTTTAAACTGCTGTGTGTGTGTGTGTGTGTGTGTGTGTGTGTGTGTGTGTGTGTGTGTGTGTGTGACTGCAAATTGGGGCTTTCATTTGATGTAACGTTGGCATTATGGGCATTCATTGTTGCTGTTGCTGCCAGTATTCGGAGTCACTGTTAAGTTTTACTGAAAGCCACTTGAATTTATTAGGAACACTCATAAAGTCATTGCTGCTCCTGCTCCTCCTCCTGCTCCTCCTCCTGCTCCGCCCGCTGTTGGCCAACTGCGGCCCCTTGGCCGAGGCTGGTGAATGTGCTCAGCTGTTTTTATAGTGCCAAACTCCTAATGGATGTCAAATTTGCCAAGCGCTTGTGTAACAGCAATGCGATGTGCCGAAAGTGAAAGTCAGCGCAGCTGAGCAGTGTAGCGACCAGCAGATACCCTGTAAATCGGAGTTCATATGCTTAAGTTGACTTAATCTATATTTATATCTATAGCTTTCTGACTTGACTTAACAAACCTAACAATATTTATAGCATATATATATAATTTATAATATATAAACTTACATATGCACTTGAAGTAATTTTTTTCTTAAAGCAGATCAAATTTGTGGCCTAGACTTCAAATTTGGTAAGTCTGGTTGCTATATTTACCGAGATATTAACAATTGAAGTTGCTTGGCAAAGTCTAATTTTTTTCTCTCTCGCTCTCTTTCTATCTCTCACTCTATTTTTCCTCTCTCTCTCTCTCTCTTTCACATACTCTCTCTCTCTCACTCTCTCTCTCTCGCTCTCTATCTCTATCTCTCTCTCTCTATTTCTCTCTACACCTAATCTGCACACATATCTCATTTGTATACTATTTCTATTCTAGCCTACCCCACCTCACTTCGCTGACGCCCACATTACAGGGTATCTCGAAGCAGTCAACAACAACAAAAAAGGCGCTTTTAATTGATTCAAATATGTAAAATTGCGTTAACAGGACTGCTGCAAATACGTTTGCCGTTCTCAAACTGCTGAAAACTGTGTTGAACTCTCGCCTCTGCTCTGGGCTCCCTGCTCAATTAGTTGGCAAGAAGAAGATTAGAAAGCTAGCTCACCTATGCCGCATGGTCACTTGAGGAAGAGAGACTTCAGCTGGGACTGCTGAGGAATTTCTGTATTTCTATATATATATATATATATATGCTTATTGACTTAATAGTATTTTTCGCATAATATACCTCTATATATGCATGCGTAATCTGTATATTCGCCTTCTATGTTCTCTTGCCTGAGTTGTCAGTTTGGAAGTACAGCCTCTAACACATAGATGGCGCCACTGCTGAGCTGGGGTTCTTCAAGCTTACTGCGCTTTGCGCTCTATGAGCTGCTTATGTGTGCTTGATGTTCCGTTTGTTTGGAGTCTATTGGAATCTGTTCTTAGAGTTTACTTTAGCCTGCCGCCCTCTGTGGCTAACCATATCCAATATACAGCTGACTGCAATATCTCAGCCAGGTTCACTCTTGGGATTCTTCTGCTTCATGCTCAGACTTGCTCTGTTAACCAGTCTATTGGTATCTGTTCTGCATGTTGACTATGCTTGGCTATGGCTACCTGTACAGCTTGAGCTGGAGCTTCACACCTGCCCACTGCAAGATCATTTTGATTCTCTTAGGATCACATCTCATCTCATCTCTCCAGACTAGGCATCTACTCCATGTTCGGCTGAGTGGACTTATGTGCTATCCTGGTTCGCTGCGACTTCAGATGGTGTGCCGCATATGCCCTGCCTTAGCCCCTTACAGTGTATTCGGTTCATATTATTGATTGACATGCCTTTAGATGCATTTTTTAATTAAAAATGAGTTGCGAAAAAATAAGAGGAAAACATGCAGGCTAAACAGGCTAATTAATGTGGTAATGCCGGCGCCAGGATCGGATAAGGATTAATAAATATAAACGGAGCACGCAATAAATTCCAATGCAAATATGAAGCACAAGCTCATAAACAAGCAGCAGACGTTAATGGCAAAGGGATGGCAGCAGCAGCAGAGAGAGAGGGAGAGGGAGAGCCGGAGGCGAAACAAAAAATGAGAGAAGAAAATGGGAAAGCGGCAGCTGGTGGCAGGAACAGTGCCACGACACGGATGCTGCTGCTGCTGCTGCTGCTGCTGCTGCTGCTGCTGGTGGTGCACAAAGAATGACAGCGACATGGCCTGCAACAGACAGGCAGGGCGAGTGGACACGGTCGTGGACAAAGCAAACTAGATGCAGCTTGAGGCGGCTACAACGTGGCCCACCGCCCGCTGCCCAGTGCACGCGCTAAGTCTTCATAATGTTTGTTAGTAGAATTTGCATTTTGTGGCAGCAAAGTGAAAAACGAGAAAACTCTGAAAGCCCCGCCGCCAGCGACAGCTAATTGGTAGCAATTGCTGTGTTGCACTTGATGCTCCAGGCAAGGCAACAGCAGCGCGCCTGACAATGGCCAAGGCCAGCTAATTATAAGCACTCGATTATGGTCGCGATTATGCGGCAAATGAAAACAAATCCCCGAAACGAAAACGAAAACGAATACGAAATGGCAGCAAAACAGCTGAACAAGCGCTCAGGTGCTTGCACCCATGTGTGCTGCCAGTTGCAAGTTGCATGTTGCATGCTGCCCCAGCTGCCGCATTGCCTATAAAACGCGCTGCAGCCGCTTTGCCAATTTCACTCTCACTTCGTTAGCTAAACGCGCCAGCAGCCACGAGTCGCGCTCACGCCGCGTATACGTAATATTTCATTGCACGCGCCGCCCGCCAAGCAGACCCAAATCCGCTTTTAATACACTCTGAATACAGATATATATATATAGCGAGATATATATCTGCGGTATATGTGAATTCATATTTTTGTGTTTGTTTTGTTTTGGTTTTTTTTTTTTTTTTTGGAGACACATTTGAAACATATTGAGCAAACAAAGCGTTGGCCAACAATGTCGCTTCTAAAGGTGAATAATAAAAATAAAAAATGTGGCAGGAGAGTAAATATTATAGTAAACCGCAACAATGTTTGTCTCTATAATTTGTTATATTATTTGCGCTGATTAACTTGTGATTTAGTTCATAAATAAAAATATGAAAACAAAAATAAATAGTAAAAAAATTGAATATAAATATATATATATATAAAATAAATATATATATATCATTTTTAAATATAATTATACATTTTTGTATTTACTTTTTACATATATATGTTTTTTATTTATTTAATGCGCTCAAATTTGATTTTAGCCTTTGTGCCTGAATGCTTAAAAGCTGCATAATTCCATTATTTATTAGGCAGGAAATGCATAAAAAGTCATATACAAAAAAACAAATTTTATATATAAACTGAATAGAACAATATTGCTATAGCTTTAATTATTTTTGCTCTTAATTAATTTTTAATCCATAATTAATTAATTTAAAATTTAATGCGTGAAATATTTGATGACAAATGCAGCTGCAAAAGGCTTACCAAAAATATTAGTCAAAGCGATAGATAGATAATGAGATAGCAAAATAGATAAATAGATAGATAGATAGATGGATATGTAGATAGTTGAAGGATAGATAGATTAGTAGATAAATAGATGAACGAAAGAAAGATAGATGATGGATAGATAGATAAATAGATAGTGAGATAGATAGATAGATGAAATATGGAAATATAGATAGTTAGATAGCTAGATAGATAGAAAGATAGATAGATAGTTGAAGGATAGATAGATTAGTAGATAAATAGATGAACGAAAGCGAGATAGATTGTTAGATAGGTAGATAAAGAGATAGATAGATAAATAGATAGTAAGATAGATAGATAGATGAAATATGGAAATATAGATAGTTAGATAGATAAAGATATATATAGATAGAAAGATAGATAGATGGATAGATTGACATATAGATAGATGTATAGATATATGAATGAAGATAGATGGACATATAAATAAATAGAGAAATAGATAAATAGATAAAGGGATAGATAGATAGATAGATAGATGAGTAGATAGAAACATAGAATATAGAATATAGAAATAGATAGATATATAGATATGTAGATTAATAGAGAGCTAGAAAGATAGATAGATAGATGATGGATTGATAGACAAATAGATAGTAAGATAGAAAGATAGATATGCAGATAGATAAAAGATAGATGGATAGATAGACAGATATATAAATGGATAGACAGATAGACAGATAAAGAGATAGATAGATAGATAGATGGATAGAGAGCTAGAAAGATAGATAGAAGAAGGGTAGAGAAATAGATATAAAGATATATAGATAGATAGATGATGAATAGAGAGATATTTTAAAGATAGATGAGAAAAAATAGATAGATAGATATATAGATGAATAGATGGAAATATAGATAGATAGATAGATAGAGAGATATGTAGATAGATAAAAGATAAATAGAAAGTTAATTACATAAATGGATGAGAAGCATATATTGATATGGATTTGATGGCCCAGAACTATGCTGGGATGAGCGGAGAGTTGATGCCCGCTTCTAAGTGTTTGGCTTCAATCAAGGCAATGCCCCAATGGGCTGCCAATTGACAATGAATTGTTTGGCTTAATGAAATTTCCGCATGGTTTTAGCCAAATTGTCTCAAGCTGCTTTGCTGCGGGCCATAAAGTGCATCTGCTCGACAGCAACTCGCCTGGGCGCAGCGGCAACTGTTGCTGCTGGAAACTAATTACAATTATAACTGAAACTAAATATTTTGAACTGCGATCAGGTTCGTTGGCACGTGGCAGTCATTAAGCTGAGCGAGTGTGCGAGTGTGTGTGTGTGTGTGTGTGTGTGTGTGTGTGGCAACATAATTAATAGTTTTTAATTATGTTGCACAGTGCAATTTTCATTGTAATTGCAGCAGCAACTGCAACAATTTGTTTAATCGTGTGCGCTCTCGCAATTAAAATAATAATTCAAGACAATTTAATAAAATTATTATATCAACATCAAATGGACAAACAACACAAGTCTTGGCCCGACGAAACGTGCGCTCAATTCATATTGAAATAGAAATTTTCAAATTATTATTAATTTTCAAATTAAATATGAATTTAAACTGATATCTCCCTTTCTCTCTCTCTCCATCAGCTTGCAGTGTTTGGCCTGTGCTGCTTCCTGCTTGGCCAGGCCGCCGAGCTGGAGACGAAGCCAGCGGCTGAGCCAGCCCAAGCTGAGGCCGTTGCGACCACAAAGCTAACGCCCAGCGTCGAGGAGCCAAAGAGCAAGACGGAAAAACGTGATTCCTCGGATCAAACAGGTGAGTGAAGGTTCTAAAAACCTTAGTAAGCGCATACCCTGCACATGGCCAAAGAGGGCATATTGGGTTTGGGCAAATGTATGCCAGCTGGGGCAGAGTTTGTGATAGCTGACGAGCTCTAGTTCTCCAGTAGCTCAAGCTCAGCCCTAACGCAGTCTAAGCCTAGCTCAAGCTCTGTCCAAGCGCAGTCTAAACTCAGTTCACGCTCAGCCCTAACGCAGTCTAAGCCTAGCTCAAGCTCAGTCCAAGCGCAGTCTAAATTTAGTTCAAGCTCAGTCCAAGCGCAGTCTAAGCCTAGCTGAAGCTCAGTCCAAGCGCAGTCTAAACTCAGTTCAAGCTCAGCCCTAACGCAGTCTAAACTCAGTTCAAGCTCAGTCCAAGCACAGTCCAAGGTCACATAATATACGTATGAGTGTCTATATAGAGCTGTATAGCTTAAGTATGTCGATGCTTGGAATAACAGCTCTTCACGGCATGCAGGGTATTTGATAGTCAGGCACGCCCAGCGGCAGCAATCTCGCCTCATCATAGCCAAATGAACTTTTCTGTTAATTAATTTTCTTGACTTTTGCTTCACATGCAGCTGACGTTTACGCAAGCAAAGCAGCCAAAGAGTCGCCCTTCCGGCCCATTTACCCGTCGGGCGCCTACTACGAGGCCGGCGCGAGTGGACCCATCTTTGAGCCGACGACAGTGCGCTACACGGCAGCCGATGCGGCGCCACAGGTATGCAGCGGCATCAACAGCGAATGCAGTTTAATTAACTCAACCTTTGCAGAGCTACTACGATAAGCCGGACATACGGTATGTGCCGCCCACAGCCGTGGAGCAGAAGGCCACGCTGCCCGGGCCACTGCAATTTGCACCGCAGCAGCAACAGCAGCAAATTCCGCATCGATTTAGATTTGCTGTGCCGCCGCAAGTGGAGCTGTATCAGCGCGCAGTGAATCCCAAGTCGCCGCAGAGCCCAGCTTACGGGTATGTGGAGTCGGCGGAGCCGAGCATTTATGAGCGCGCCGGCCCGCAGCAGTACCAATATGCAGCGACCCCAGCACCGCAGCAACATTTGCCCTTGCCGGGGCATCGCGTCCAGTATATTATCGCCATTCCGCTCTCGTATATGCGCCAGCTGCAGCAGCAATTGAGCGCCGGCCTGTTGCCAGTGGCGGCCAGCACGGCCGCGAGCAGCACCAGCAGCACCAGCAGCACCACCACCACCAGCACAACAGCGCCGCCAGCAACAGTTGCCGCGGCAGCCAGTCATCCCGTCATGCAGCTACTCGGCCCATTGGCACGCGACCATCAAGGCATCTACAGGCCCTACTATCAGTCGGACTTGGTTAGTGCTCCCTCGGCGGTGCCCACCCCAGTTGCCACCTACGGCCAGCACTATTTGCAGATACCAGCCAACGTATTGCTGGCTGCGGCACAGCAGCTCCAGCAACAACAGCACCAGCAGCAGCAGCAACACCAACTGCAAACTGTTTATCCAAAGGCAGCGCCAACAACTGCTGCTCTCTATCAGCCCATCATTTATCAGCAGCCGAAGCTGGGGCCACTGCACCAGCCCCAGCACCAGGCCCAGCCCCAGCTGCATCTGCAGCGCATCTATCAGCAGGCCCCAGCGACCTATGCCGAGCAGCCGACGGGTCAGCAAAACACTCTATACGGTAGGTAAACAAATGTCGAAAACTGTATTTGATAGCTCATTCTGTCCGTCTGGCTGTCGGCCTATACGTCCGTCTGAATGGATGAATGAGCCAGGGATCTCGCTGGCCATAAGAGGCGGAAAAAAGTCTTTGTAGCTCAGACAAACAAATGTCTAACAGGGAACATGATCACGCCTCTCAAATTGAGTCGTTCGTCCGTCTATCTGTCCGTACGTCTGTCCGTACGTCTGTTTGTAGGTATATCCGTCCGTCTAAATGTCCGACTTTGAGATCTCGGAAACTGCCAGCACAACAACTGATCAAATAACAGATTCGTCCATCCCGTCTGTCCGTCCGTCCGTCCGTCCGGTGGCAGTATGTGGCTAGGGCCAACACACACAGTACATGAATCGTAGCTAAGGCCAAGCCACAGCGTTTGCGTTGACTGAAATGAGACAAAGTCGAAAACTAAGCAGCGAACGGCACACATGTTGCTGCGGGGCAGCAACATATGTGGGCAACAGGAGCGGGCAATTAGTGTGAATTGCATGCGGAGCCTGGCAATGCCAGCGCTAATTGAGCTGAGAGTGAGTTGCCTCTGGCATCGAGTGCCGATGACGAGCCAATGACAACTGCAGCTTGGCCGAGGGCTGGATTACAGTTTCAACTATTTTTTGCAGCATATCCGCTGCACCAGCAACACCAACACCAACACCAACACCAGCAGCAGCAGCAGCAGGCGCGACTGTTGCGGATAGGGCTCAAGCAGACGGAACAGCAGCAGCATAAATATGCGGCGGTGTCGTCAGCAGCAACGCCATCCGTAGCGGCGCCAGCAACAACAGCGCCAACAACAACAACAACAGCAACGTTGGTGCTGCCCACACCAGCAGCACTGCACGGCCAGCAGCAGCAGCAGCAGCATCAGTCATTACCCATCGTCCACTACAATCCAATTTATGTGCAGGCGCCAGCCGAACAGCAGCATCATCATCAGCAGCAGCAGCAGCAACATCAATTTGCAATATTGCCACGTTTTAGCAATAATAACCCGAAGGCGACATACAATCTAGGACATGAATCAACGCCACCAATTCATGTTGTCAGATTGACAGCAGCGAACGCATTAGGACACCAGCAGCCGCAGCCGTTACACCATTACCAACACTATCAGCCAATGCTGCAACAGCAGCAACACCAACAGCAACAATTCTATCCCAGCCACGCTAGGCCCTTGACCAGCTTTGCCGAGGAGCAACAGCAGCAGCAGCAGCACCACTCGGCGGCGAGTCCAGCCGTAATACCATATTTTAGCCATCCGGGCGCTGTGCATTATGGGACGCATTTGTATCATCCAGCAGCAGCAGTCAGCACAAAGCAACACCAGCAGCAGCAGCAGCAGCAGCAGCAGCAGCGACTGGCAGCGCCGGCAACCGCAACAAGTGGAAGGCTGGCAGGTGACAATAGCGCAGGTGCTGCTGCTGCTGCTGCCATCAAGCAGGCAGCGAATATTGTGAAATATCCCTAAGCGCTAAAGCAGACAACATCAAAGGCAGCAGCAGCAACAGCAGCAGCAACAGCAGCAGCAACAGCAGCAGCAGCAGCAGCAGCAACAGCAGCAACCATTGCTGCAGCCACTCAATTATGTTAGTGTATGTGTGTGTATTTGAGTGTGTGAGTGTGTGTGTGTGTCCAGGTGTGTGTATTCATCTTTCTACCAAAAAAAAAACCTTTTTTCTGCAGCTGCTGCTGCTGTTTTTTTCTTCTTGCCGTTGCTCATTGCCAATTATTTACCATGATCTTTCAGCCGCATAGATTTTAATGTTTTTTTTTTTGTTTTGTGGGTGCTGTGCTGCGTATAATTCATCATGTTTAATTACCTTAAAAAATATATTCTTTTTTTTACACACATTTTTGTTTCTCTCTAAGTTCTGCCGACTGTCGCTGTGGTTTCCTCTGTAAATATTTTAAATTTCAAATATATGCGATGATATGTTTATGCTATATATACAATATTTGCAATTTGTGTTTGGTTTTTTTAATGGATATATATATATATATATATATGATATACATATATATGATATAGTTTATATACATATATACACATTTATTTACTTTTATATAAATGAATTCTTAATTGATTTTTTTTTTTTTTTGTGGAAACTAAAGCTTAAAGTATTCCATTTGATATCAGTTTTATGTGCTCCATTCGTTTATTCATTTTCATTTTCATTTCCAGCTGGCTTTCAACCATTTTCCACCTGGTTTTCACCCATTTTAGAACTATATTTGTCCTCTAATCAAAGAAATTTTTATTTTATATAGTAGATTCCTTTAATTAATTTGCTGCTGCTTTCCACCTGTTTTCCATCTGTTTTCCACCTGCTTTCCATCCTTCTTCCACCATTCTTCCACCTGCTTTTCACCTACTTTTCAGCCCTTTTCCAGCCAAATTAATTTAATTGCCTTTCCCAATACATTTTCTATTCAATTTACCATTTCACGCGTATTCCACGCTTATATGTGGATTCTCATAATATATGATATATATATAGATATATGTCAGCTTAAGCTCTGCTTATATGAGATAAAACTCTAGCGCTGCCTTACCTTATAGCTAAGCTCAATTCCAGCCGTCTCCGCTTCTGTCTGTGGACTTTGCCAAAACTCTAAAATCGAACAATATCTTAAGTTCATATTAAAGTGAAGCTTCCAGCCCTGTCTCAACCATATTCATAACACACTAACTGTATATATATATGCATATATACTCAAAGTTTAATTAATGTATCGGCTTATAGTGGCAATGAAACTGCAAATACATTATCTTGCGCAGATTCGGATACAGATGCAGAGCAGCGGCTGGTAATCTCAGGCCAATGCCATTTTAATAACACTGAGAATTTATGGGCAATGACAAATCGTAAATCGCATATCCATTAACCGACTTATGCGGGCTTTGTCTGGGGCTGTTAGCGCTCGCGCGTCTCATTGTCATTTAATTGAAAACATTTCTGCAAATATGATTAAGCTGAATGCGTAAGCTCTGATTTGGTCATAAGCGGAATGTCAACCGCAGCAGCGGCATCAATTAAAATTTGTGCATTTAATGAACGTCGATTGAGAACTGAAGCAGATGGCAGCGCGTGGCGAGCTGTCGCTTTTCCCTCTTTTTTTGTATTTTGTTAATATCCTGTAAATTCATTTAATAATGAGCAGCAGGATTATGTAATAAGCGCTTCAAAAGTCCATGGCCGGCCCGTGGCGTCGCTTCAGTGTCAGTGTCAGCGGCTCATAAAAGTCAGAGACCCGCAAATCCGTTGACATGCGCGCAAAACACAAAAAATGAGCAAGGATGAAAAGGCTAACAAGGATAGTTATCTGTGCCGGGGCTGGCGAGCACGACATGGCTATAATCTCCATACTTTTTGCGACAATCAGTTAAGTTAAGTTTGCCGTAGATAACAGTTTAATGACTGCGCCATACTCTATGTTAAGGTAACTCAAGTGAAGGTATTATAAAGGAAACTTCTTTAACTAGATACCATATAAGATATCTGATAAGCTTCTCAGCAATTGCTAACAGACAGACATGAGCTGTAGATATATACCCGCCAGCGATTGTTTACAGTGTATACAGATCGAACGAAAATACTGTAAAATAATCTCATAAGGCAGAGACAGAGAGAGACATATATATTCATGCATTCCCCATTCGCCTGACACTTTCGTAATTATATTATCCAACTGCTGGCGCGAATACGCCGCGTAGCTGGCGGCACTCGCAACGGCAGCGGCAACGGCATAAGATAAACAACTTCCGCTGGACGCCATTGGGTGACACTTGCATAAAATGCGCATTTCCGGTGGCAGCTGAATATGAAAATGGCGGCGAGCACGCACGCACGCACGCATGCAATATGGGCGGCCATGCAGGCAGCGATACGGAACGCCGCCAGTCGATGACCACATTCGCCTCAATGGACTCGCCTGCCCGGCCAGCTGACTCGATGGGGAGTAATACAAAAGCCGACTGAATATGCGACAAGAGAACTAAATATATTTATCGAATATCGAATAACTAGTATCGAGCTGAGGTGATATATAT
The DNA here is from genome assembly GCA_035047485.1 of Drosophila peninsularis. Lineage (NCBI taxonomy): Eukaryota > Metazoa > Arthropoda > Insecta > Diptera > Drosophilidae > Drosophila > Drosophila peninsularis. The sequence continues at coordinate 3,726,921 of JAWNPN010000041.1, forward strand.
CGCAGAGCTCAGATCCATAGTAACTCAAGTACCCATTGTGCTACTACAGTGCGAGGTATCCTCGAGTCGGTAGTACTCCAACTTTTAAATAATATAAAGCATGTGTGTGTGAATACTCTTCGACAGTTTGCCACTTTCATGCCGTTGCCATTTAGCTCTTCGATTTGGCTTCGTTCAGCAGTGTGAACATAGTGTAGGCTCCCTTGATAACCTGCAAAGAAGAAGAAGACAGAAATGTCTATAGCAGTCCGTAGAATACGTGTTGGTCTATACATTGTAATCCTTCCCTTTCCTCATCTGTCTGTCCGTCCGTCCGTTCGTCCGCCTGCCCATCAATACGTCTGTCCCTCCATACGTCCGCCTGTCCGTTCATCCGTATGGCTGTCCGCCTATCTGTCCGTCCATCTGTTCGCTCGTTCGCTCGTTCTTCTGTCCCTGCATCTGCCCTTCCGTCTATCCATCTATCCGTCCATCCGTCCGTTCTAAGTACAGGGAATCTTCCAGTCGAGAGCACTGCTTACCATTTGCAAGCTTACAGTAAACTCTACCTACCGCAAGCAGTGTCGTCATGCGCACCGGCAACACATTCCCAGCCACAATGCAAATGGGGCGCTGCGAGCGCATTAGCATGAACACCAAGGTGCGACGGAAGCGGGCTGGCTGATTGATCCAATTGGTGGCATAGATCGCATTGGCCATCTCCTCTCCCTCTTGGGTGACCTGCTCGGAGGCATAGCATATGACAAGCGTTTCGATAACGATGCTCATCAGCATGAAGAACACATGGAATATACGCAAGAAGCTCATCTCAATGTAGATGACGATAAACGAGAGGGTGCACAGAGCCGTAGCCGTGCAAAAGAACTGAATGATGCAGGCAATGGACAAGGAGCTCTCCAAGATTTTCATCAATCTGCAAATGAATGACAAAGTCATATATCACACACAGAACTCCTATATATATACTGCAATATGGTCTGATGATCCTTGATGCACTCGAGCAGCTGCTGATGCGCCTGCTCCTGGCTCACGCCCCGGTGGCCCAGCTTGGCGATGCGTAGGGCCAGCGCCTTGCAGTGTGCGGCGACCATAATTAGGTAGACCAGCGGATACGTGTCATTGTTTACGGCTATTAGCGCTAATTGGCAGACTCCCAAAGTTTGCACACAAAATATTAGCACGTAAATGCCTTGGGATTGCTGAAAGTCCCACGGAGTCGAGATGGGAAAAGGCAAATCTCGCTCGGAGCCAAAGGCAGCCATGCAAACGGCACTGATAAACACCGCCATGAACAGTCTCAACACATTCACACAGATATTTAGGGACTGAGTGATCCTGTCGTGAATAACTTGTCGCTCTGAAGCCGACTGCAGACGCAAGTCCAGTTGACGCAAGATGCCGTGCAGCTCCATCAAATAGCCGCGAACGCGCTTCAAATTGAGCAGCTTCAGCTGCTGCTCAATAGTCACGGCCGCCAAGTAGAAAGACTCGCAGAAGTCTATCAGTGTGCGGCTGAGAAAGCATTCGACATAGAACAAAATGGGCAGGCATATCGAGGGCAGCACATTAACCACAATGCTGTAAGCCGCATAATGGCGCGACCAAAAGGAGTCTCCCACAGGCGGATGCAAGCCGATGAGGCGCCAGAAGAACCACTGATACTTAAAGGCCCGCGTCGAGTCTACGTCAATCAACATCTCCTCTACTACGCCACTGTGCTCTGCGCGCGTCAAAACGTCCCTTTTATAGCCGATCCGAATCCGCGTTGCTGTTGATTTATGCAAATTGCCAGCCGCAAATTGGCTGACAGCTTTAATGGCTGACACCCTATCGAGGGAGGAACTCCTGCTCCTGCCTATTGTAGTCCTATGGCAGCCAGTTAATGCAATGCATTAATGGCCACACTTCACATATCCATTTTAGTTCTTTTACAATTTCCTTTGACCTCACGAATTAGCCATAAACGAACTCGTATAGCTTACTAAATTATGCATGCCAAGTGTCCATTATAATACAAATGTTCTGGCATTTAAGAATGTCGATTGCTCTCTAGTCTCTAGTCTCTACTCTCTAATCTCTATTCTCTATTCTCTAGTCTCTATTCTCCAGTCTCTAGTCTCTAGTCTCTAGTCTCTAGTCTCTAGTCTCTAGTCTCTACTCTCTAATCTCTATTCTCTATTCTCTAGTCTCTAGTCTCTAGTCTCTAGTCTCTAGCCTCTAGTCTCTAATCTCTAGTCTCTAGTCTCTAGTCCCTAGTCTCTAGTCTCTAGTCTCTAAACTCTAGTCTCTAGTCTCTAGTCTCTAGTCTCTAGTCTCTAGTCTCTAGTCTCTAGTCTCTAGTCTCTAGTCTCTAGTCTCTAGTCTCTAGTCTCTAGTCTCTAGTCTCTAGTCTCTAGTCTCTAGTCTCTAGTCTCTAGTCTCTAGTCTCTAGTCTCTAGTCTCTAGTCTCTAGTCTCTAGTCTCTAGTCTCTAGTCTCTAGTCTCTAGTCTCTAGTCTCTAGTCTCTAGTCTCTAGTCTCTAGTCTCTAGTCTCTAGTCTCTAGTCTCTAGTCTCTAGTCTCTAGTCTCTAGTCTCTAGTCTCTAGTCTCTAGTCTCTAGTCTCTAGTCTCTAGTCTCTAGTCTCTAGTCTCTAGTCTCTAGTCTCTAGTCTCTAGTCTCTAGTCTCTAGTCTCTAGTCTCTAGTCTCTAGTCTCTAAGCTCTATTCTCTATTCTCTAGTCTCTAGAATCTAGTCTCTAGTCTCTAGTCTCTAGTCTCTAGTCTCTAGTCTCTAGTCTCTAGTCTCTAGTCTCTAGTCTCTAGTCTCTAGTCTCTAGTCTCTAGTCTCTAGTCTCTAGTCTCTAGTCTCTAGTCTCTAGTCTCTAGTCTCTAGTCTCTAGTCTCTAGTCTCTAGTCTCTAAACTCTAGTCTCTAGTCTCTAGTCTCTAGTCTCTAGTCTCTAGTCTCTAGTCTCTAGTCTCTAGTCTTTAGTCTCTAGTCTCTAGTCTCTAGTCTCTAGTCTCTAGTCTCTAGTCTCTAGTCTCTAGTCTCTAGTCTCTAGTCTCTAGTCTCTAAGCTCTATTCTCTATTCTCTAGTCTCTAGAATCTAGTCTCTAGTCTCTAGTCTCTAGTCTCTAGCCTCTAGTCTCTAGCCTCTAGTCTCTAATCTCTAGTCTCTAGTCTCTAGAATCTAGTCTCTAGTCTCTAGTCTCTAGCCTCTAGTCTCTAATCTCTAGTCTCTAGAATCTAGTCTCCAGTCCCTAGTCTCTAGTCTCTAGTCTCTAGTCTCTAGTCTCTAGTCTCTAGTCTCTAGTCTCTAGTCTCTAGTCTCTAGTCTCTAGTCTCTAGTCTCTAGTCTCTAGTCTCTAGTCTCTAATCTCTATTCTCTAGTCTCTAGAATCTAGTCTCTAGTCTCTAGTCTCTAGTCTCTAGTCTCTAGTCTCTAATCTCTATTCTCTATTCTCTATTCTCTATTCTCTAGTCTCTAGTCTCTAGTCTCTAGTCTCTAGTCTCTAGTCTCTAGTCTCTAGTCTCTAGTCTCTAGTCTCTAGTCTCTAGTCTCTAGTCTCTAGTCTCTAGTCTCTAGTCTCTAGTCTCTAGTCTCTAGTCTCTAGTCTCTAGTCTCTAGTCTCTAGTCTCTAGTCTCTAGTCTCTAGTCTCTAGTCTCTAGTCTCTAGTCTCTAGTCTCTAGTCTCTAGTCTCTAGTCTCTAGTCTCTAGTCTCTAGTCTCTAGTCTCTAGTCTCTAGTCTCTAGTCTCTAGTCTCTAGTCTCTAGTCTCTAGTCTCTAGTCTCTAGTCTCTAGTCTCTAGTCTCTAGTCTCTAGTCTCTAGTCTCTAGTCTCTAGTCTCTAGTCTCTAGTCTCTAGTCTCTAGTCTCTAGTCTCTAGTCTCTAGTCTCTAGTCTCTAGTCTCTAGTCTCTAGTCTCTAGTCTCTAGTCTCTAGTCTCTAGTCTCTAGTCTCTAGTCTCTAGTCTCTAGTCTCTAGTCTCTAGTCTCTAGTCTCTAGTCTCTAGTCTCTAGTCTCTAGTCTCTAGTCTCTAGTCTCTAGTCTAGGAGGGGAGGGGAAATGGGGGAGGGGAAATGAGGGAGGGGAAATGGGGAGGGGAAATGGGGGAGGGGAAATGGGGGAGGGGAAATGAGGGAGGGGAAATGGGGGAGGGGAAATGGGGGAGGGGAAATGGGGGAGGGGAAATGGGGGAGGGGAAATGGGGGAGGGGAAATGGGGGAGGGGAAATGGGGGAGAGGAAATGGGGAGGGGAAATGGGGGACGGGAAAGGGGGAGGGGAAATGGGGGAGGGGAAATTGGGGAGGGGAAATGGGGGAGGGGAAATGGGGGAGGGGAAATTGGGGAGGGGAAATGGGGAGGGGAAATGGGGGGAGGGGAAATGAGGGAGGGGAAATGGGGGAGGGGAAATGGGGGAGGGGAAATGGGGGAGGGGAAATGGGGGAGGGGAAATGGGGGACGGGAAATGGGGGAGGGGAAATGGGGAGGGGAAATGGGGGAGGGGAAATGGGGGAGGGGAAATGGGGGAGGGGAAATGAGGGAGGGGAAATGGGGGAGGGGAAATGGGGGAGGGGAAATGGGGGAGGGGAAATGGGGAGGGGAAATGGGGGAGGGGAAATGGGGGAGGGGAAATGGGGGACGGGAAATGGGGGAGGGGAAATGGGGAGGGGAAATGGGGAGGGGAAATGGGGAGGGGAAATGAGGGAGGGGAAATGGGGGAGGGGAAATGGGGGAGGGGAAATGGGGGAGGGGAAATGGGGGAGGGGAAATGAGGGAGGGGAAATGGGGAGGGGAAATGGGGGAGGGGAAATGGGGGAGGGGAAATGGGGGAGGGGAAATGGGGGAGAGGAAATGGGGGAGGGGAAATGGGGGACGGGAAAGGGGGGAGGGGAAATGGGGGAGGGGAAATGGGGGAGGGGAAATGGGGGGAGGGGAAATGGGGAGGGGAAATGAGGGAGGGGAAATGGGGGAGGGGAAATGGGGGAGGGGAGTGGGTGGGCGGTGGGTGGTCAGTGGGTGGGCAGTGGGAGGGGAGTGGGTGGGCAGTGGGTGGGCAGTGGGTGGGCAGTGGGTGGGCAGTGGGAGGGGAGTGGGAGGGGAGTGGGTGGGCAGTGGGTGGGCAGTGGGAGGGGAGTGGGTGGGAGTGGGTGGGCGGTGGGTGGGCAGTGGGTGGGCAGTGGGAGGGAAGTGGGTGGGCAGTGGGTGGGCAGTAGGAGGGAAGTGGGAGGGGAGTGGGTGGGCAGTGGGTGGTCAGTGGGTGGGCAGTAGGAGGGAAGTGGGAGGGGAGTGGGTGGGCAGTGGGTGGGGAGTGGGTGGGCAGTGGGTGGGTGGGCAGTGGGTGGGTGGGCAGTGGGTGGGCAGTGGGAGGGAAGTGGGTGGGCAGTGGGAGGGGAGTGGGTGGGCAGTGGGTGGGCAGTGGGTGGGCAGTGGGAGGGAAGTGGGTGGGCAGTGGGTGGGAAGTGGGAGGGGAGTGGGTGGGCAGTGGGAGGGCAGTGGGTGGGCAGTGGGAGGGGAGTGGGTGGGCGGTGGGTGGGCAGTGGGTGGGCTTGTGGGAGGGGAGTGGGTGGGCAGTGGGTGGTCAGTGGGTGGGCAGTGGGAGGGGAGTGGGTGGGCAGTGGAGGGGAGTGGGTGGGCGGTGGGTGGGCAGTGGGTGGGCAATGGGAGGGAAGTGGGTGGGCAGTGGGTGGGCAGTGGGTGGGAGGGGAGTGGGTGGGCAGTGGGTGGGAGGGGAGTGGGTGGGCAGTGGGTGGGCAGTGGGAGGGAGTGGGAGGGGAGTGGGTGGGCAGTGGGTGGGCAGTGGGTGGGCAGTGGGTGGGCAGTGGGTGGGAGGGGAGTGGGTGGGCAGTGGGTGGGAGGGCAGTGGGTGGGCAGTGGGAGGGCAGTGGGTGGGCAGTGGGAGGGAAGTGGGTGGGCAGTGGGAGGGGAGTGGGTGGGAGGGGAGTGGGTGGGAGGGGAGTGGGTGGGCGGTGGGTGGTCAGTGGGTGGGCAGTGGGAGGGGAGTGGGTGGGCAGTGGGTGGGCAGTGGGAGGGGAGTGGGAGGGCAGTGGGAGGGAGTGGGTGGGAGTGGGTGGGCGGTGGGTGGGCAGTGCGAGGGAAGTGGGTGGGCAGTGGGTGGGCAGTGGGAGGGGAGTGGGAGGGGAGTGGGTGGGCAGTGGGTGGGAGGGGAGTGGGTGGGCAGTGGGTGGTCAGTGGGAGGGGAGTGGGAGGGGAGTGGGTGGGCAGTGGGTGGGCAGTGGGTGGGCAGTGGGTGGGAGGGGAGTGGGTGGGCAGTGGGTGGGCAGTGGGAGGGAGTGGGTGGGCGGTGGGTGGGCAGTGGGTGGGCAGTGGGAGGGAAGTGGGTGGGCAGTGGGTAGGAAGTGGGTGGGCAGTGGGTGGGCAGTGGGAGGGGAGTGGGAGGGGAGTGGGTGGGCAGTGGGTGGGCAGTGGGTGGGCAGTGGGTGGGCAGTGGGTGGGCAGTGGGTGGGCAGTGGGTGGGAGGGGAGTGGGTGGGCAGTGGGTGGGAGGGGAGTGGGTGGGCAGTGGGAGGGGAGTGGGAGGGGAGTGGGTGGGCAGTGGGTGGGCAGTGGGTGGGCAGTGGGTGGGAGGGGAGTGGGTGGGCAGTGGGTGGGAGGGGAGTGGGTGGGCAGTGGGTGGGCAGTGGGAGGGGAGTGGGTGGGCAGTGGGAGGGGAGTGGGTGGGCAGTGGGTGGGCAGTGGGAGGGGAGTGGGTGGGCAGTGGGTGGGGAGTGGGTGGGCAGTGGGTGGGCAGTGGGAGGGGAGTGGGGTGGGCAGTGGGTGGGCAGTGGGTGGGAGGGGAGTGGGTGGGCAGTGGGTGGGAGGGGAGTGGGTGGGCAGTGGGTGGGCAGTGGGTGGGAGGGGAGTGGGTGGGCAGTGGGTGGGCGGTGGGTGGGCAGTGGGTGGGCAGTGGGTGGGCAGTGGGTGGGCAGTGGGAGGGGAGTGGGTGGGCAGTGGGTGGGCTGTGGGAGGGAAGTGGGAGGGCAGTGGGAGGGAAGTGGGCAGTGGGTGGGAGGGGAGTGGGTGGGCAGTGGGTGGGCAGTGGGCAGTGGGCAGGGCAGTGGGCAGTGGGCAGTGGGCAGTGGGTGGGCAGTGGGAGGGGAGTGGGTGGGCAGTGGGTGGGAGGGGAGTGGGTGGGCAGTGGGTGGGCAGTGGGAGGGAAGTGGGAGGGGAGTGGGTGGGCAGTGGGTGGGCAGTGGGAGGGGAGTGGGTGGGCAGTGGGAGGGAAGTGGGTGGGCAGTGGGAGGGGAGTGGGTGGGCAGTGGGTGGGCAGTGGGAGGGGAGTGGGAGGGGAGTGGGTGGGCAGTGGGTGGGAGGGGAGTGGGTGGGCAGTGGGTGGGCAGTGGGAGGGAAGTGGGAGGGAGTGGGTGGGCAGTGGGTGGGCAGTGGGAGGGGAGTGGGTGGGCAGTGGGAGGGAAGTGGGTGGGCAGTGGGAGGGGAGTGGGTGGGCAGTGGGTGGGCAGTGGGAGGGGAGTGGGTGGGCAGTGGGTGGGAGGGAAGTGGGAGGGCAGTGGGAGGGAAGTGGGAGGGAAGTGGGAGGGGAGTGGGTGGGCAGTGGGTGGGCAGTGGGAGGGGAGTGGGTGGGCAGTGGGTGGGCAGTGGGAGGGAAGTGGGAGGGGAGTGGGTGGGCAGTGGGTGGGGAGTGGGTGGGCAGTGGGAGGGGAGTGGGTGGGCAGTGGGAGGGGAGTGGGTGGGCAGTGGGTGGGCAGTGGGAGGGGAGTGGGTGGGCAGTGGGTGGGCAGTGGGTGTGCAGTGGGAGGGAAGTGGGTGGGCAGTGGGAGGGAAGTGGGTGGGCAGTGGGTGGGAAGTGGGTGGGCAGTGGGTGGGCAGTGAGTGGGCAGTGGGTGGGCAGTGGGTGGGCTGTGGGAGGGAAGTGGGAGGGCAGTGGGAGGGAAGTGGGAGGGGAGTGGGTGGGCAGTGGGTGGGCAGTGGGAGGGGAGTGGGTGGGCAGTGGGTGGGCAGTGGGTGGGCAGTGGGAGGGAAGTGGGTGGGGAGTGGGTGGTCAGTGGGAGGGGAGTGGGTGGGCAGTGGGTGGGGAGTGGGTGGGCAGTGGGTGGGAGGGCAGTGGGTGGGCAGTGGGTGGGCAGTGGGTGGGCAGTGGGTGGGAGGGGAGTGGGTGGGCAGTGGGTGGGCAGTGGGAGGGAGTGGGTGGGCAGTGGGTGGGCAGTGGGAGGGAAGTGGGTGGGCAGTGGGAGGGAAGTGGGTGGGCAGTGGGTGGGAAGTGGGTGGGCAGTGGGTGGGCAGTGAGTGGGCAGTGGGTGGGCAGTGGGTGGGCAGTGGGTGGGGAGTGGGTGGGGAGTGGGAGGGGAGTGGGAGGGGAGTGGAGGGGAGGGGAAAGCAAATACGTCCTGAGCAGTTCAACTTAGGAATTGATGCGATTGGATAGATCATGAGACAAATCGATTCAGTAGTTGGGCAGGCCTGTACTTTTAACCTTTCGAAAAACAACAAGAAAAGATTCTGAAGAAAGCGACTAAAACAGAAGAACAAATTAATTACCGAATTATATAAATATATATACTAAATGCATAGAGAATCAATTGAGAGCGCTGAAACCAGTTTATTGACCAAATGGAGAACGCTTTATTTGGCGACTGTCTATGTGAGAGCAATTGAATTGTGGGCGTGGTCTGGATTTGGAGTTGTCCGGCTAGAATGCTGGATGGGCTTGAGGGTGCACAGGTGCTTGCACAGGTATTCAAATTAATAATGCCAAATTGATTACATAACATTTGTCAATGGAAATCTGGTTTTCGGGCGAGTCTCTAGCATGGGCTTAGCCCATCCGTCAGATACACCGCACAGCGCCATGATTGAATATGATTGATTTAGGCGGCATAAATTATGAACAGGTCGAGCCCTCGGGTCGGCACTGGGTGCCTGCCGCAGGTATTTGTACCACTCGCCGCCAGTTTGATTCCATTTGCCGACCGCCCGGGCCAACGCGACCTTGGGCATTTGACAAATGAGCTGCGTAAGCCGTAAGATTTGCACAAGACGCACAATTAAATGACTGCCAGGCGGTAAATTGACATTGGCTGGGCCGAAAAGGACACGAGTGCCCAAGGCCAGCTGTTGGCCACCTTCCGCATTGCGTCTCAATCCACCAAAATGAATAACGTCAATTGCAGTTCAATTATTGGAAATCGAAACTTAGCAAATGGCCATTTGACAACTTCAATCAGATTGCCAATTGAGCCCAAACGTGAGCCACATGCAAACTGTCTGCATTTCAAGCAGTTGCCGCAGTGCCCATTGGACTGACTTGATGGGCGTGGCTCGCTACACCATGCCATTTTAAAGGAGTTTTAGGGTTGTTTGCTAAGACTTTAAACATTCTAACTGCTTCTCTTGAATCTCACATATATATGTGTATATTATCGATTTATCGATAAATATTAATATAATTTGTCGACACTGTATTCACTATACCACCTCACAAAAGTTTTTTATATATCATATGCATATATATGAAATGCTATTAGCACCAATTCTTATGCCCCTCACTTATAATTAATGTTATCGATAACATTGATTATCGTTTAAGCTCATTCATATTTACTCCAAATGGTGTCAAACACTTTATAAAAATATTCATTGACATGGGAAAGACAAAACAGCCACCTTTCGTATACCTAAATGTGCACGAACTGTTATCGATAACACTTGCTAATTGACTTAATATGCGTAATCATAATTATATATGGAGATCTGACGATTTCTGGAACTGAATATATACTTATTATTCATTTTGAAGCTTCAACCATGCGAATTCGCTATAAAAAGTTGAATCGGAATGTTATCGATAACTTTATATAATATTTACATCGCATTATCTCAGCTTATATGTATCTCTCATCAAAAGGAATGAAGTTTAAACTTAATTTGATTAATAACAACGATAAATTCTCAAACTTGATTGATAGACAACATATCGATAAGTTTGAGTAGTGTCCGCAAATAAAACACTTTATTCAAGCGGCTATTTAACTAAACCGCTTAAATAAAGCAGACATAAAGTTAAGCTCTCACTCGCTTTTTATGGCATTAAAAATTATTTAAGCGCGTTTTTTCCACATATTAATTTTATAAAGAACTTTTTTCGGCTTTTGTTTGCTTTTGCGCGCTGACATTTCAGCCAGAAAAAGTGAACGCAAAAAAGCGACAAATTTAACAAATGCTGTATTTATTTAGGCATTTTTATATATATATATATATATATATGTATATATACTTTTTAATAGTTATTTGTATAAATAGGAAAAAAAGAAGCAAAAACTTTGTCTTTTGGGCCGACGGAAATTAAATAGAATGAAAATGAGCAAATCTATTGCAAGCCTACATATTTCTTGTTTCCTACAGACTTCCGCTCGTACTTAAATTGAAAACAAAACTGAATGGTAAAAGCAAGTGGAGAGTGCACGACTAGGAAATACCCTGAGTTTAAGAGAATTGTTTGAAGAGAATTGAGGTACTTCGATATATCAAAGGTGATAACTGATATATGCTTATATAACTAACAATTGCTATCGATTGTTATCGAATTGAAGCAAATCGATAGATAGACACTTAATATAGATAAGTTGTTGAAGCATCTTTTAAGGATCTAGCTCGACGAGACCGCAAAGGCAGAAAGTCAGAAAGTCATAATTGCCGCTGATCAAGAATATATATACAATATGGTATCCCTTACGCCCTCTTCTGCCTTCTACATGCTATACAGAATTTCTATATTGTATAAAAAAATAAAACTTAAATAAATTAATATTATATTTATTTATTATTTATTTTTATTTTCAATATTTTAATTAAATTTTTTTTTCAATTTTATTATAATTTTTAATTAATTTATATATATATATATATATATATATATATATATATATATATATATATATATATATATATTTAATTGTAATTAGCATGTTATACATATCTCATAGCGATACGAATCGTATCTGTTTATTGCCATTTACAAGCCCCGTTTTTGGAAATGTGGAAAAGAAAAACAAACGCCTTCGTCCAGCGACAAATTGCCAGCATGTAGGCATTAGCATACGCTGATAACTTAGTATACACCTGACCATGTTTGGGCGCTCTGTAATTAATAATGCGCATCGAAATATTTATATATGTATATATATATTTAGGCAAACAATCAAAGAAATGTCTTCACTCTGCTGGCAACTATATCAAATCAAATTTCGAATCGCCAATCAATTAATTAAACGAGACGAACTTGTGGCCGTTGGTTTGGGAGAAGGCAAAAAACAAACGAAACTCTATATGTGTATATGAGAGAATACCCTGTAATAGTTAAATCAAGTAAATATTCTAGCTCTGTCTCTCTCTCGCAGCCCTATTTACACTCTCAGCTCGGCCTAGATCTTTCTCTCTCTATCTCGCTTTCAGTGTCCCTCTATATATGTCTCTCACTATGGCTCTTATATATATATATATATATCTCTCTCTCCCCATATTAAAGATTTGTGTATGAGTTCTTCTCCCAAAAGCGCGAACTACAGGGTATCTAATAGCTTAGCATCTGCAAAAACTATGTCTCTTTTAGTCATTCATTGATGAAAACAATGTTTGTCTTCATTTGTAACTCATAAATTTATAATTTGTTAAGCTCAAGTAGAATGCGAGTTGCAATAAAAATATTTATGAATATATATATATATACTTAGACATCATGTATATGGTATATATAAGTGTACATAGGTTGATACAACAATTAGTCTTATTAGGTGTTAGATGGCACAAAGCCAGTTTCGAGTTTATAATAAAAACAATATGAAATAAAGACGCCCACGCATATGATGAGAACCTCCTAACGAGTCGAACGTTGTCAAGTACTCGCTTATAAATAACCCAATGGCCAAGCTGGGCGCTTCACCTGGTTTAATGAATGAACAGGTAAATGTGAATGAATGATGGATTGACTGACGGACTGACTGACTGACTGAATGTGTTTGCAAAGAAATAGCGAATGTGATCTTCAGAGCTCGGAGCGACAGCAAAGCATCTCAGTCGGGTGTAACTGACTACATAATACACTAACAAAATTTATATAAGAATTATATATAAATTTAGCTAAAAATTTAACTGTAAATCTAGCTATAAATTTAGCAATCAGAGTAGCTGTAATTCTAGCTATACATCTAGCTAGAAATACAGCTAGAAATCTAGCTATGCATCTGAGCTGAGCCTGAAATCTAATTTGCCACGCCTTTGTTTTTGAGACCATATCTAAAAAATATATATTAGATAATTCCCAAATCCAGCAGACAAGTCTCTAGGCCAGTCAACGAGAAAGCCAATATACCCGTTTCGGTACGTGATCGCGCATCCGAAACTCAAACAGAACGACAATAAAAAGCAGTTCCGACTGTGGCAAACAGAGGCCCAAGTTTGTCAAGTCAACTGAGTCGTGGCTTGAGTCGCTGACTGACGTCTGGATGACGCCAACATTGTCTCAATTCTCAGCTGTTCTCAGCAACCTTTTTCGAGAATGAGCGAGAGAGAGACTGAGTCGGAGACGGAGACGGAGGCGTTTGGCCTGGCCTGGACAGACTTATAAATAGCCCAAGTCCGTCTAGCAGGCGCTTCAGTTCAAATTTAACGCTTCGAGTGGCATTCAAAAAATATTTCATATAATATTCTCGATAAATAATAGTTGAACACAGATCAAATACATATATACCCATATCAATTCTCTTTTTGTTCTTAAGAACTGTAACTAGAAATGGTGAGTGCCCAAAGCCAAAGTGGAGACAACGTTTCAATGTAAACAAAGCGCTTCAAGCTAATGAAGTTGATTTTTGTTTTTGTTTTTTTTTTTTTATATTTTTTCTTAAATTTTTTTTTTTTTTTTTGAAAATAAAACACAAAGACAAGACATAAAAAATGCATTAACTACGCTACGTGAGCAATATATTCAACAACAACAACAAAATAAATAAATAAAACGAAAACGAAAAAATATTTATGTATATTCAAAGTCGGCGTCACTGGAAAATCCCTCAGCTTGAGTTCTATTCGAATTGTTTACTTCCGGCAATAGGCAAAGTGGCAATAAATCCGCGTCTCAACTGGCATTATGGCTAACCAGAGTAATTAGTTTAACACGAATCGGATGAGTAAAGCGAATTAGCATATGCCAATTGTAGCGTTACGTGGCGTCGAGTGGGGCTGTCTTGGGACAAGCGGGGGAGAGCTAAGTTTGTTTGGCATAGAGTTGTATGATGGATTTTAGTAATATAATGCAAGTGCTTCTCTCTTTTTGTGCACTTCCTAAACTGAGACAAAATCCTACCTCACCAAACTGAAGTCAGTTAGCTTTATGGAGTATATACATCTATATAGTAATAGTAAAAGCTCAAATTCTTCTTCAAGCCCAATTAGAAGTTTAATGGAATTAGTCGAACTTTAAAAATGTTTACCAATTTAAATATTTTTAATTTTGCATAATTTTATTTTAATTTTTCACAATATTTTTTTTTAAATCTTTTTTAATTTTATTTTTATCAAATTTATTTTAACAATTTTTATTTTTTTAACTTTTAATAATTTTTTTACCTTTTTTAACAATTTGTTGTATTTTTTAACAATTTTTATATTATTAATTTTGAATCATTTTTTTCTAATTTTCACAGTTTGTTTTTAACAAAATAAAAACAATAATATTCAAGATTAATAATATAAAAATTGTAAAAACTGTAAGAAAATGGAAAGTTAATAAAATAAAAATAGGAAATTAAAAGAGATTAATTTAATTTCCTATTTTATTTTTTTAACTTTTCATTTTCTTACAGTTCTTACAATTTTTATATTATTAATCTTGAATATTATTGTTTTAAATGTTCATATTTTTGCATTAATCTCTTTTAGTTACATTTTTAATTTTTAATAAATTTTTGTTAACAATATTTATTTTTCTTAACTTTTAATCATTTTTAACAATTTAAAAATTTTTTTATTAATCCATTTTTTTTTTAATTTACAATTTTTAACATTTTAAATAATTATTTTTAAAAATTTTATTTTCTGATAATTTTTCAAAGATTTTTGAACACTTATTGTTCTATTTACTCTCAAAATTCTAATTGAGACAAACTTTTCTTTTGATATTGATATTAGAGTAGTTTTTATTGACCAGCTAGTAAATACCCTGCAGCCCATGCCTTGCCATGGAAGAGCCATAATGGGCATGGAAGAGCTACCCTAATAGTATATATATTTATACTTTAGATTAATTCATAAGGGGGATCTTAAGAGATAGGAAGTGTGCTCTAAAAGGTAAAGTTATGAATCCATTTCGAGGTAATGGTATGAAGCACACTTAAGGTGTGTCAGCTGTGCGAAGACTGAGAGGTGTAACTGAACTAGAATATGCGTACTAGGATGGACAGACGGACGGGCGGACGGATGGACAGCTCTGCTTTGATAGTGCTATTGATTATGATGAAGATGCATTCCTTTGCTCAAAGGCATCAGCAATGCCTTCTATTGCCAATTAGATACACTCTACACCCAACTTTCCACTTTCACTTTCAATACTCTTTGCGGTATATGACTATAATTTATCAAGTCTCCTCAGGCAGGCATCAACTGCGCAGCTTATTAGCTAAGAACTACAACTTAAGCTTATTACACAGCTAAGATCAGTTCAACTTGAAGCTAAAAGTGTCATAGAGATATATATATCATGTATTCATATATATATAAATATAATATATAATAAAATATATTTGAGGAATTCCATTGAAATTGTATTATTAGCGAACGCCCACTCTTGGCAATTGACCTTGTGTTAGCTGCCGTGTGACTGAATTATATGCATGCCCAATCGGGCCAAAAGCGATTCCGTCAACCAGCTGCCAATTTGCATAATCTGGCCTAAACTGAATTGATTCATATTTAAGCTGAAATCGAACAAGTTTCGCTAAATGTGTCATGCGCAAGGCAACGATCAGCTGCGGCGCGCTTACTTAATATATATGTATATATATATATATATATATATATATATACATGTGTACTTGTATAAATCTAGATGACATTTCTATATAGGCCAGAGAGCAATAAAGCCATCCCAGCTGCCTGCTACCAAAATTGGTAGCAGCTGCTGCCCAAGCGCAAAAGTTTCAATCGATTTCAAGCCCAGCTAAAACGAATTTCTGCCTTGGCCAGGCGGACGGGCGGACGGACGGGCATAAGACTAAATGCTTAATCGTTTACTCAGCACACGATGACGTCTTCAGTTTATATATAGGTGTAGACACATACATAGATACATACATAAAGTAATACTCTATCAGCGGGTATTACGATTTAAGCAGACTTTCAGCTATAGCTGATAAGTTTCTGTCTGATTTGCTATAGCTCGATAGAATCTGATCATATATATGATATATATGCATATACATGCATATAACATATACAACTACAAAATAACTTCAAGTTTTTGCCTGCAGAACTTAACAGTTTCAACTGTACTTGGCAAATGCAGAGCATTCACGATGCCCTAGAGCCTGACCCAGCAAGTCTAATACAATTTTCGATACCTATTTTTTGACAACTATCAAAGTTATCGATAACATTTAATTTTTTAAATATTCTTTGAGCTGTGCCATTTTATTTAAAGTTATCAACAGTTAACATTAAAATGAATGTAATCAATTATTATTAAATGCGACGCTAAACAATGCAGTTGCACATTATTAGCTCTTATTGAATCTGGCTCTGATAGCATTGCCAGCTGCGCAAGCTTTTGTTTTGGTACAATATACTATTTTATACGAAATGGCATGAATATAGCTTTGAGATGTTATTCAAAAATAATGCATTATATTAGCTCTTGCTTGTTTAATAGCAATTTGCTTTCTTATCACTCTTACTTGGTCAGCCTATAGAATATGCAGAAACTGTCACAAAATGAGTTTAGTTTGACTATTTTGTTAAGAAACCGCAAAACAAAGTTAACAAATAGAATTTAGCTGGCATATATGCAATAATCTTCTTGATCGAATATATATATATATTTGTTTCATATGATATCGAGTAGTTTTATGATCATGAGAGTTCTTCATGCTGGGAAATGAAACTTTTTCAAGGCTAGGGTATTCAAACTTCGATCATTGGGTTTTTGTTTTTAGTAAATGTTGTTGCTTCTGGCGAGGCCCATGAGTCAAGTTCGAGTAAAGTTAGTCATGATAGGTTATTAAACTTGATCTTTGACTAGAGAGAAGCCAAACAAAAGAAAATCTATTATTTACAGAGTATATGTTAGTCGGCTGCATATATAGAATACTTTGATATATTTAAAAATCTTTTTATAATTAACCCTCTATCTCTACCCCTCTCTCCCCCTCTCTCCCTCTCTCTTCCCACAGCTTCCGCAGTCGTCTCAGCTACTGGGCGTGGCTCTGCTGCTGCTGGCCCTCGGCTGCCAGAGTACAGTTGGCAAAAAGCTAGAGAAACGCTGTGTCAACTGCTCATATCGTACGTATTACACCTACGGCGACGGCCGTTCCCTGCAGCGCGTTATCTATCAAGATCCGGTCTACACTCGTGGTATTTAAAGAACAAACAAAAGCAATTCCAGCTAACCGAACAGCACCAACTACTGATCCCCTGACCGTATATAAACCATATGTGTATAAGATATAGCTAATATATAATACTGACAATAGGTTATAGTTACCTAACTGGATGAGTAACAGCACTAACCACTCACACACCCGCTCTGAGCTCACCCTCTAGCATGTAGCTTAATCACATAGTGGAAATTAGCCTATCACAATGCACACGAGACACCTTTATGCAATGTTCCACACCTCTTTCCACCCGCCACCCCGCTTTAGGTGCCCAGACTTACGGCTGCAGTGGAAGTCCGTGCGGCGTGAATGCCGTTTGCCAGGAGGCTGCCGGCGGCCGTCCGGTCTGCTCCTGCCCGCCCGGCTATAGCGGTAATCCGCTTACGCACTGCAATCGCGGCGAGTGCCTCGACAACGTCGACTGCCGCGGCGACCTCCAGTGCAAGGATAATCGCTGCGTTAACCCCTGCGTCGGCGCCTGCGGCATTGGCTCCAACTGCGACGTGAGTGCGCCATATCTCTGGCCATTAAGCCCAACCGCAAATTGCCTTCTCCTCTCTCTTTCTCTGTCTTTTAGGCCCGCAATCATGTCGCCGTTTGCAGCTGCCCAGCTGGCTACAATGGAGATCCCTACACCGCCTGCCATCTGAATGATCCAGGTAAGCGTTGTCGAGGTGTTCCTATTGGACTTCTAATAGATCCGAGCTGTTTGGCTGAGACCAGCTGGAAACTGCTCTCTGTTCTCATACCCTATAAGCAAGCGTGAAGCGGGCATATTGGTTTTGTGCAATGTCTGTCTGTTCGTATAGGCAGAACTTTTTATCTTATAAATATTATATATATATTTCTATAATATATACAAAATCCGGGTTCGCGTCCCAAGCCCAGCCACAAACATTGTTGGATTGATATAGCTTGCACATACTCGAATATCCCCAAACAATATATTGTTATTGTTGTTGGTAATTGCTTTCAAGTCAATTAACTGGTTTTGACCAAAAGCTACCTTCTTTGGGGCTAGGTCGCTGTGTATATACACACGTATGTAGGTTGCTTTGCTGCTATGCATAATATTTGCGCTGAACACAATACAAAAGCAACAACAACAACAACAACAACAACGAGAACATACGCCCAATATGAAACGCACTTGCTCTTTGTAACTTTATGGTAATTAGCTGGGTATTTTGTTGCGTAATTGTCAAGATCAAGGACAGGCCAAGTAGGCGAAGGCGAAACAGCGTGCCAAACCAGAAGCGAACCAGCAGGGTATAGACGAATCAGCTATAGAGCTTGTGACAGCAGAGATAAAAAAAGATATATATATATATATATATATATTAATACCTATAGCAGGTTAAGTATAAATAGATTTACAGGGTATGTGCTAGTTAGTCAGCTGCAGCAGATTTTCAAATTCAATTCAATTCAAACTTAGCGCTCATCTTGAACTATATCTCGAACTTTTTGGTTTAAATAGATATATCGATAAGTGAAATTATCGATTACTTTAATTATCGATCAATATCAAAGCATAGGCAACTGAAAATAGAGCGAGTTACTCAGCTGAATATCAAATTATATGCACACATATATACAAATTATATATATACATATGAGTGTTAGCCAAATAAGGCCAATTTAGCATATATCGATAACAGCAATTATCGATCAATTTTAATAAAGAAAAATGCTCAACAGCTGAGCTTCAAATAAATGTATATAAATATGAATGAATCATAGTGCAGATATAGATATCAAAGCTTGCTAGAGTTATCGATAACTTCACTTATCGATAACAGCATAAAGTCAACTTTAGCAAATAGACAAAGCTGCTCAGCTGAACCTTAAGCTAGGCTTCATGTTATTAATATGTACTGATCTTAGTAAGAATATAAGCACATATCGATAACTGCACACATCGATAACAGCATAAAGGCAGCTTAGGTAAATAGAGAAAGCTGTTCGGCTGAGCATTCAGCTAAGCATTGTTAAGATTAAGAGTAATACTTATATAGCTAAAAGCTCAAACATATCGATAACTGCACTTATCGATAACAGCATAAAGTCAATAAATAGAGACAACTGCTTGACTGAAGTCAGACATAGACTTATGTCTGCTGACTCCTTCAGTCCAAAGAGTTCAGATGGTTTCGCAAGCTTTACTTTTATAGGGTACAACATTAGTCGTGCTTAGAATTGTTGTTATTGTTTTAGTTGCTATTTGGTGTTGCTGCTATTGTTTGGTTATTGTGTGATTTATGCAGGGTCATGTTATTCATGTCCAGGTCCTTCGGGCTCCCGGCATTGACCCCTTAAGGATGGCCGCTCCACGTGCGCACCTCGCACTTATCCTCACACGCACTTGAGCACAGCAACAAAGCGCAAATAATTGTTGCTGGATGGGAGCAGCAGCAGCAGGCGGAGTGGGAGTAGGAGTAGCTGGAATTTTAGTTAGGCTGCGCCCCACTTCAAATGCCACTGAATAAATCGACATTGGGGCCATTCCCGTCCATTTCAGACCCAGACCCAGACCCAGAACCAGACCCAGACCCAGACCCTGACCAAATACATAAGTAGTCAAAGCTCATTTATGCGCATAATTTTTACTTATAATTTGCTTTTTCCTTTCCGCTCCGTTCCGCTGCCAGTTGGCATTCGCCGTGTTCCTTAGTGTTCCTCGAGTCCGTTTGTTCTCCGCTCACTCATTGATGATGATGATTATGATTATAATGGAGGCAAGTTTCCCAATTGGTATTTGTTGCCATGACAAAAGTTGTGCCATAATCGCTGCAATGGCTAAGAAAAAGTCAACTAAGAGCCAAACGCTTATATTTATTTATAGAATTCCTCAATTTGATACGCAGGGCCCCGCCCCCCAGCTGGCAACTGACCCAGCGAGGGCAAATGACCTCGACAGCCGCTGACCAAACTATTCAGGGTTCGCCAAATGGTCAATCTATATATACATATGGACTCGATTTACATAATATTGCATATATATATGTTTATATATATATATTAATATATATGTTATATATTCATTTATATGTTCATATATTTTCATGCCCTCGATTTATGGGCTTAAGCCCAGTGCTAATTGCGAATGCTAATAAATCAGATTTCAAATACATTTTCATGCAGATTGCAAATTTATTTAAATGCTGTCGATGCAGTCAATTCATTTGATATATATATATATACATATATAGGTAAATATATATATTCATAAAAAAATCAATTATTAAATTTAAGGCATTTCTAGCTCTTTGACTTAAAGCATGAAAACTTTAACACACAGATATTGAATATATATACTTATATATTTTTTTCAACTGTCAACAAACTCAGCTTTCAATCTGTAATCTAATATATGACATATAACAACCATATATGACATATATATAAGAAACCTGATGAACCCAGTGAACGTTGAGCTGACCACATAGGCGCCATAGCAAAACAAATTGCTATGAAATGCCAAAGATTTCCAATTTTATATTATTTTCTGATTTTATTTTGCAATTTTATCTATGCCATTAGATATAAAAGAAACATAATTTAATTTCAAGGCAGCTAGAGTGCGCTGGCAGCTGCTTCAAGCGTAGGGCTTATTAGTGGAAAGACCTGATTTGATTTTGATTTGAATTGACCTGAGCTGACCTGACTTGACTTGACTTGGATGTAGTAATAACTCAAATGACCAATCCAATTGGACAGCATGCCAAATTCAATTGGATATTCCAGCCTCTAGAAGTTATCGATAACTTGGCAGCGCCTCAATTATAGTTATCGAATATAGAACCCATTCATAATTGATCTTAACTTTCCTACAAGTTCATTTAAGGAATTTAGCTTTCATTTCTCGTAGAAATCGAGCTCTTACCTTCCCACACTCCATATTATATAAGATATCCCCAGATATAGCCCTAACTAGCCACCCATATACACATTCATAAATCTCGAATTTCTTTGCAGAGGAGCAGTGCCATCCGAGCCCGTGCGGCATTAACACCAAATGCGAGATTATTAATGGCGTGCCCACCTGCTCGTGTGTGCACGGCTACCTGGGCAATCCGCTGAGCGGCTGTCGCCATGAGTGCGAGCGAGACACCGACTGCGGCGGCCGTGACATGTGCAGCAATTTCAAGTGTGTGCCGTCGTGTGGCCAGTGCGGCGTCGGCGCCAATTGCAAGTCGGTGTCGAACCACCGGGCAGTGTGTGAGTGCCCCAAGGGCTACATTGGCAGCCCGTATACGGAATGCCGGCCGGAATGTTACGGTGATTCGGACTGTCCGGCTGGCCGGCCAGCCTGTTTCTATGGCATCTGCAAGAATACCTGCGATGGCGCCTGCGGTGTCGGTGCCGATTGCAATCTGCGCGGCCTGACGCCCGTCTGCAGCTGCCCGCGCGACATGACCGGCGATCCCTTCGTGCGCTGCCGCCCCTTCACCAAGGAGGATCTCTGCGAGCCGAATCCGTGCGGCACCAATGCCATTTGTGTGCCCGGCCACGACAACACCGGACGCGAGCGACCGGTCTGCAATTGCCTGCCCGGCCACACCGGCAATCCGCTCTCCCACTGCTCACGCGTAAGTCAATAGCCCAGTTCCACAACCACATGAATATATATATATATATACATATGTGTTCCACAGGGCGAGTGCCTCAGCAACAACGAGTGTCCGGACCACAGGGCCTGCATCAACTATCAGTGCGTCGATCCGTGCATTGGCAAGTGCGCCTCCGGCGCCAGCTGCGAGGCCAAGGCTCATCTGGCGGTCTGCCGCTGTCCACATGGCCAGACAGGCGATGCGCTGGTCTCCTGCCGCCAGACGCGCCTCTTCCCAGTGGCCAAATACCACTAGACGGGGCCATCTATATGAGTGCCGGCCGCACTGCCTGCCAACACAGCTTCCAATCGAGTCACAACAAACGAAATCTTAATTTAATGCACCTAATTCACTGACAACTTTCGACTTACACTGCAATAAAATGAGCTACATATTTATGTTTTATAATAAAAAACAAAAAAAAAGTTGTATATATTATTTTTTGGATAGTAAAGCTTAAATACAATGATTACAGGTATATATAGCACATACACTTACACAGAATACACAAACAATATACATATATATGCTCAAGTTATAGAAAGTCTAAACACAATGCTTAAGTCAGTGGCAAAGAAAATTCAAAAGTGGCGCCCGTTGGCAACGCACACTTTGGCTGGCTTATGTTATCGATAAACTTAAGATATCGAACAAATAGAGTGTTGCCACCTATTGAGAATTTGAATTACCAACTGCAGAATTTTCAAAAATATACATAAAAACGTTCTTTAAAAATTGAATTAATTTTTATTATTTAACGCTTATATCATTTGTTTTGTGGTATGTATGCATGAATATATATATATATATATATATATATATATATATATATATATATATATATATATATATATATATATATCTAACCCTAGTCAAGTACTACATATACATATATACAGTTATATATATATATACGTAAAGACATTAACTATGCACTTTCTAAAAGTCTGACCATTAAATAATTATATTTGGTGTTGTAACACAACAAATATGTATACGATCTTCGATTTTACTCATGAGTCTCTATATAAAAATATATATAAAATATGTTTCATATACAAAAAAAATATATATATCAGTTTCATATCTAATTGGCCTTTGCACGAATATTAAATGAATTGGTAACTGTGGTTGTAAGTAATTAACTAAATGATCAGTGAACTGAGTTATTTGGAAGTCGATTAGCAAAAATATGGAAGTTATATATAGCTATATATGATCTCAAATACAAACATATATATATATCGTAGGCAGGATTAGGATCAGCCTAACTGAACTGTAGAAAAATAGTTGCAACTGTGAAAAAATACAATCTATTTTCGTGTACTTTTAACAATATTCTTTTCTTGATATAAGTCTGTAGTATTTCCAGTTGCGTAAACCATATTATTCAATTTGTCCTCAATTTTCGTCTGCAATTATTGTTTGATTTCTCGTTATTATTGTAAATACAATTCTCTTTGTTTTCTATTCCTCTCTTTATATATAGATATATATATATATATGTGTGTGTGAATTTATATATATAAATATATTCTTGTATAAATATGCAATTTGATTTTTGATGTTTGTTTACTTTATATTTATAATACATATATGCATATATCTATATATATATGTATATATATAGTAATTATATATATAAGTATATGTATAGGTATATATGGGCATGTATGTATGTGTATAATATGTATATATAAATTGCTAAATACAATTAATTGCGCTTTACACTTGTTTAACGGCTCTGAGGCATTATATTAAGAAATAAAACGAAAACAAAATGTGTCTTGTGTGTGTGTGTGGAAACTACATATGTTTGTCTAACTGCGTTTAAGTTGTGTGTGTTGTGTTTGTTGTGTGTGTGCCGTTTCAACCTGTACTACGCGCCCCCACGACGTATCAACATGCTATGGTTGCCGTTGCCGCTGCTGGTCCTGCGTCGCTTTCAACTGCAACATTTATTAGATTTGCCCTTGTTCTTGTTCTGTTTTATGATGATCCGATCCTTTTGCTGTTCATCGGAGGCGGTGCGCAGCTTGTGATCCAACACCTGTCGCGTTATGGACAGAAACATATCCTCCACATTGAGGTTGTCTTTGGCGGATGTCTCGAACAGTTCAATATCCATTTGTCGCGCAAAGCGTTGCGCGTCCTCCGTTATGACCACCTTCCTATCCGGATCATCATTCTTGTTACCCACTGAAAGGATTACAAATTGAGTTGAGCTGCGTACTGTGGGCATTGGCTTCGTCATACTCACCTAATACTTTGTTCACCACATCGCAGTTGTTTTGTATCTCCTCCAGCCAGCGGCGTACGTTCGCAAAGGAGTCACCGTTCGTGACATCGTAGACAATGATGACGCCGTGCGTACCCCGATAATACGTGCTTGTAATTGTACGGAAACGCTCCTGTCCGGCCGTATCCCAGATTTGAAGCTTAACGCGCAGGCCATTGATCTCAACGGTGCGTATCTTAAAGTCCACCCCAATTGTCGTTATGTAACTACCCGAGAATGTGTCATCTGAGAACCGTATAAGAAGTGATGATTTCCCGACGCCTGAAATTGATTCATTAAAGCTGTTAGAGGTAACTCCACAAATATAAATAAACTTTTGTTTACATGTGTAAAATAATAGTTAAACCTTTCTGTTTATACAACAAACACTCATTGGGCAGCTTTAATTACTTGCGATCAATTTATAAACAGAGACGTTGGTGCAAATGCAATTTAAGCCTGCAAATATCAACAATATAGGTAAATTTACAAATTCGATAAGAAGTCAACTTATCGATTTCAATTCATTTGTGTCGATAACATTTTTTTAAGTTTCAAATGCAAGTCTAACAAAGAGAGAGAGAGAGAGAGAGAAAGGGCGACAGGGAGGGGTGGCGGGATGCTGCTGGCGCAAGATGGCAAATTGATTATGTTAAAGCAGCCAGGCAAGATTTCGAATTTCTTTAAACATTACATCAGACAGAGACAGGGCGATAGAGCGAACAGCTGATTGGACGCAGATTAACCCAAAACAGAAAACACAAACAAGGAAATCAGCCGAAAAAACACAAGCCGAAAATACACAAAATGGAATTGAGCACAAGCGGTGCAGGTTTATTCATGTTTTCTTCGTCTGCTGCTTTTTGTTTTTTAATGGTTTGTTGCTATTTATAACGTTGTTGTTGTTGCAACTGCTGGGCAGGTGTAAAACATGCATGCAAAATATTTGTATGTATGTAAGAGCGTATTATAGCAACTGGCATTTGTATGTGTGTATTATAGCAACTTCTACATGTGTTGTATGGAAATATTTGCATTTTGCACTTACCGCTGTCGCCAATTATAAGCAGCTTGAACATATGATCAAAGTGCCGTGCCATTTTAGAAGAGCTGCTGCTGCCGCTGCCGCTGCTGTTGTTGTTTTTGTTGTAATTCACAGTTAGTCGGCGGCGTTAAGGTTGACGCGCTGTCCGTTCAAGTTGAACAATGCAAAAAAAAATTTGTTGGAAAAAAAAATTTGTGTTCTGCTGCTGCTGCGGTCGGTTGCTACTGTTCGCTGATATTTGTTGTTGCCGTTGTCGTCGTTGGTGTTTCTTTTTGCCTTGCCTGTGCCTTGCTCCCACACACACACATACAGACAGACACACCCACACACATATACGGTGTCGTATGGGTCGGCCTCTCGCTCGCACTTGCACGCCGCTTGCTCAAATATGATAAACTGTTGTTCTTGCTTGCTGCGGCGGCTGCTGCTGCTGCTGCTGTTGCTGTTGCTGTTGCTGTTGCTGCTGTTGTTGTCGCTGCTGCTGCTGCGGGCGTATGCGTGTGATAAGCTCGCTTTTGTTATAAATGTTATACGCAGACTTTATAGTTTGTTACTTGTTATTTAATTTACGTTAAATTCGCGTTCAAGCACTTAACGCCACTGCTATTGCTGCTACGGATGATATTGTTGTTGGCTTTTGCATGTATTTATCAGCAATTCGATTGGGGAGGCGGCATTTAAACGTCAGAGAGGCCGACTTGTTGTTACTGTTATTGTTGCTGTTATTGTTGGGGCTACTGCTGTTATTGTTGCTGTTGTTGTTGTCTCAGTTGTTTCTTCTTGTGTGTCGGTGGAAGCGCTCTTTCTAATGTCGATTACGTTGAATATTTTGGCATCTAGCTATTGTGCATATTTAAAAATATTACAAATACAAAGTTATTAGTGTCACGCTGACATCGAACACAACGCACAATAAATTAGCAAGTTGCCCTATCTCTTTCGCACACACACACACACTATGCTAAGCAAATTATGTTTTTCCTTTTATTATTATTTCGTCGTCGAAATCCCACACACATACATATACATAAATATTCACTTTGTTGTTTAACTTATATTTGGTTGATTTTGCACCTGCTATGCTGACTGCCTTCAATATACTTAATTCAATAAATAATATGCATTTTATGAGTAAACTATTACTAACGCACGTATATATATGGAATGGAGTACGGATATAAAAAAATATACATCGATCTATCGATTAAGAGAGCGATATGCAAAAATATGTGCGGTGTTTTACCACACTGAATATTTATCTCCAAAGTGGCAACATAATTGTTGTGCAAATTTCAAAATTATAAAGAATTAAATAAATTAAATTAAATGAAAAATTATAATATTAAAAAATATAAAAACGGTAACAAAATTCAAAAACCTACAACGAACTTAAGAAACCAAATCGAATACCGATTAGCGTCAATAATTAATATCGATGGTTACCATATTCTACCGCGAAAATGATATCGATATATTTCTTGTATGTGGCCTATGAAAACCAATGTCATTCTCACTGTTTCCTATTGTTTTTTTGAATTTTGAAACCAACCTCGAATCAAAGCGAAACAAATAGTGTAAGAAATGAGATAGTTTATTGTCTTATACATATATATATTTGTTTTCTTTTTCATACTCCATATGCAAAAAAAAAAAAAAAAAGTATTTCAAGTCTCAACTCCTGCTATGAAAGTGAGCAAGATGCATTCTCTCTCCTTCTCTATCGAATGTGTAAAGTCTATGTTTAAATGGGATTTCAGAACCATCATACACTTAATTATTAAAAATACGTGTGAAAAAAATTAAGATAAAAATAATAAAAAAAAAAAACATAAAAAGCTTAAGTATGATATGTGGAATACAGAACTATCAACACTTAGTATACAATAAGCTACTTTTTCCATAAAATTAAATGAACTTATATCATTTCATTGATATATATATACACATACTGGATATATGTGTATATCAAATTGGTGCCCAGTAAAATAGTTACCTGCGCGAACGAGCGCGAGCGCGAGTGCGATTTGCCACACACGAAATATCGAATGGCGACAGTACATCCCCTGATCCGCGCATCTGAGCACCAAAAGTGCGAGTGCGTTGACGTCCTCGCATTATCACTGGACTGGTATTTCTTTGGTTATCGCATGGAGAACGGTGATGAGTGGGGGGCGAGCCTTGCTCGCGCTGAAAGCGCCGATGCATTATCACGCGTTCACGTTCAAGTTCACGTTCGCGTTCGCGAGTAGAGCGTGAACGGGTGCGCAAGCGTCGAATCATCTCAGTATCAGCAGCGTGCGAATGACGAGCGGCCAAAGCGCGCTGGCGATTGTTTCCCATGGGCAAGTCCTCAGTATTGGACGGTATCACGTTAATGTTAAGTGCAGCAGTTGCGGCTGGCACAGCAACAGCACGGCCCACGTTTTCCTTCTCGTTTGATCCCTGGCGAAATTTGGATAGGCCCCAGTCAAAATCCGAATCAGAGTCCGAGTCCGAGTTAGATTGGGCGTTGGCAGCCTCAGCCCTAGCCTTAGCCTTGGCCTCTGCCTCGGCCTTAGCCTTGGCCTCAGCCTGAGCCTCGGCCAGAGTCTGAGTGTGTGAGACTGTGCGATTCTGGTTGGCTCTGGCAGCATTAGCCATCGAAAGGAACTTCTCAATTGGATCCAACTCATCGTCATCCGACTCAGACTCAGTCACAGGGTTCGGCTTTTCCGTCACCACGCAACAGTCAGCGCAGCAATAGTCGTCGATATTATAAGTGGTGCACATGTCATGGGCCGGGTTCGAGCCGCATAGAATACAGTAAAAAAGCGTGTCCAAGCTACCTTTGCGCCCAGCAGTATTGGCGCAAGTGCGTGCGGTGCAATCAGTGGGAATCACCAGCTGATCGGCATAGGCGTCGTCATCCTCCCAGGCTGCATCGCTGGAGTGGAAAGGGAGAGTAAATATGAATGGAGACCAACTGAATGCATCCTCAACTTACCGATTCGGCACGCAGATGCCCCACAAGGCAACCGAGCCGAACTTCTCGGTGTCATTACACAAGGGACACTTGAAGAAATAGCCAGCAGAGTTGGCGTAACCCTGCAGACAGTCCTTGTGGTACCAACCATTGCGACAACACTCACCGTGTATGTACTTGGTGCAGCAGAACTGCAGCTTCCGCTTCAGCAGACGGTCAAGGCAAATCACACATTTGTCATCGGGCTTTGGGCGCTCGGAGTATGTGTTAACGTGTAGATTACAGAATGATTTAAAAGTGCCTAAAAATTGGTTCTGAGTGCAGTTCTCGACGCCGCAATGAGTGTGGAAGGTGCGACGGCAGCCGCTTTTGCAGCACCCAACGTTGGCGCCGGTGCGGTGGCAGAAGCAGCAATGCTGCAAGAGGGTGTTCAAGAAAAAAGAGCATATATATACATATGTATATATATATGTGCATGTAATATATGTATATATATTGGTCACTTTTCATATATTTCATTATGGCATGCATTAAAAAATATGTATATATACATACATATATGCACATATCAAAATGTCTGCCTCATATTTGTGGCATGCCAACTTTGACAATTGTGCGCACGTTTTTCTGTTTGACAAAGAAAACTTCTTGCAAGCAGTTTTTCTCGCACTTCCCACTAACTGTAAACAGCTAGCCGCCAGCAAGCCGAGCGAGCGAGAAAAAACGAAACAAAGAAAAAAAAACGAAAGAAAAAACTTACCAAATATTTGGTGCGCTCCGATTCAGCAAGAATGTCCTTGTATGTAAAATTTAGAATGCTATTGCGGCCATTGCCGCGCTGCACGAGATTCGAACTCAAGTACTGCAATAGATAGCATTTGTGAATATGTTGTTTTCTTTTGCGGCGCTTTTCGCTCAGCATATACGTACCAGACAGTTTTGATGGACCGAAATTTCTCCGCGAATGTATAGTTTGCCGAGATGCAGCTCATCTTCGCCCGCTAGGCGGCAAAGTACACATTTTCTCATACTAAAAAATTTATTGTATCCGATTTGACAAATCTTTGTTTAAATTGCAATGGGTATTACCCGAATTACGTACTTTATATGGATTTTAACTTATATTGGCGGGAAGGCCAGTGAAAAACGCCAATGTTTATAGCACTTGTCTGTGTCTGGTGCCGGCTAGAGCTCGATGAGATGTTATCGAACTACAGATGTATTAAGCAATGCTGCCAGACTGTACGAACACACACAGCTGTTTCAATTTGATTAGTTTCTCGTCAGCTGCTGGCGTTTTTGAAACGCAGAGTGTGGGACAAATTTGAATATGGGGACTGGTACTATTCTATTATCTGTAATAAATCATATAATGGAGTTTTTTTTTTAGCATAAACAAAATGTGAAAAAATACGAACAACTCATTATTTTCCAAGCAATCATTGTATCTTAACCATTTCTACTCATACTTTCCCAATGAAGGAATTGACAGATTCGGTTCGAAAATGCAAAAAAATAAAAATAAATAAATAAAATAAACAAACATCATGGCAAAATGCATGAAATGTAATAAAATTGTATAGAATGCTATGCGAATTGAAGGCGAATTTGAAAACAAAGAGCAAAAAAAATTATTTTCATGTTTTTTTTTTTTGAAGTCCGACAAACAATACCCTGTAAGTCATAAAAAAAATGTTATAGCTATTACTGGTTTTTTTCTATAGCTGATCTGGTAGGTCTGGAAGCTCTGAAGAACTGGCAACACTGGCCTCAGCTAGGCGGCAATGGCGGCAGAATATTCAATTGGAACTGTTTCGAGAAATCGACCAATTCTCATGAATCATTACATGCTTTTTTTGTACATGCATATGACTCCTACGAGCAAGCTGCAAAACACAACCAATCCAGTACATACATACATATATGTATCTTGATAAACAATGGCTAATTTAGAGAACTAATGAACAGAGAAAATAGAATAGAACACATACTTTGCATACTTTAAACTTGAATGCTTGTAAATGTAAATATATTTAAGTCATGCACGTTCTAATTCCTTGGTACATGCACACAAATTCCTTTGGATTATGAATTATTTGGACAGACGCACGCAGTCGACAATTGCGATACAGTATTAGTTATTACACAGATTTTATAGTAAGTTAAAACTAACCATAATTTGATTGCCCTATCGACTTATCGCCTATTAATGACTAAGTATGTATATGTATATATATAAATATAACTAGATTTTACACATTTCTCGAGCGATTTCGAGTGCTACAACACACACTGCTAATGCTCCAGTCTCTCCATCGATGTAGTATATATTGTGGCGTTGTAATGAACCAAACAGTATAAAACACAATAACGAGTAAGGCGGATCGAACGCTCAAGTAGGGGGGAGATATTATAATTGCATCTTTATCGATCATCCAACGATTATCCGTCGGAACCTACTTATATGCCAGCACGCTCCAATGCCGTTAACTGGCTACCAAGTCGCTCCTCCTTGGCCTTGCGCTCAGCGCTAATCTTCTTCGAGCTCTGATAGGTATTGAGGAAAGTCTGCACATCGATTTTGCCATTCAAAAAATGTTCAACATGACGATCGCAATCGCTATCCGCATTCGATGCGGCTATCTGCAGCAATTCCTGCATGAAAAACATTTGATTACAGATCAGAAAAAAGACAATTTTGGGCAATTTACTCGAATGTGTTGAGGGGCATATTCTTCCGATTTCTTTAAGTACTTCTTATTGAGTAGATCGCATTTCTCGCCGAGCGTCTTTAGTGCCGTATAATCGTCACTAAGCCGCCGTTTCAATTCGACTAGATGCGTGCCCTTGCTCTCATTTTCGCCTATAAAATGGATTAGGTTTTGATACGATAAGCTATAAATGGGATGCTAACATACGTGATATGTTCTCAACTTGATTCATCATCGAATCAAGCTCTTCATTTAAATGCTGTACCACAGACATTTCCTCAATGAAATCATCGAAGAACTCTGGATCGCGATCCAGTTGCTTCAGCTCATCAAGCGAAAGTGTGGATAAATTTGGCATGCTATCTTCCTCAGCCTTATGTTCAGGGTTAACTCCATTGCTCTCATCGTTACTGAGTTGCTGCTGCTGTTGTTGTTGCTGCTGCTGCTGCTGCTGGGACGTCTGCTGCGCAGTAGGCATCTTGCAGAGTGGCAGCGAATGGCTAAAAGAATGTTTCCTTTCTGTTTGACAATGTAAAAGTGTCATGAAGGCCTGCTTTACATCATTTGTATATAGAGAATGTTATTTCCAATAAACTCACTCGTTGCTTGGTTTAATGAAACGTATGGAAATTAAATTGTCGCTTGACAAATTGAAATTGAAAATGGAGTTGTTGTTGTTTTTTTTTTTAATGTTATGTTATAACAAAAACAAAATTCTATCACCGTTTGCTTGAAGGAGTTGTCACCTGTTCTAAAAATGGATACTAATCAGATGGTCGACTAACGTGAATTTCAAACTCTTTTATATTGTTTAATAGATTATTCCACAAGAAACCCTTCATATCGACACATATGTTTTCATCAATATATCAATTGTATTATTTTGTATTTCGCTACTTTTAATGGACCAGTTCCAATGCTGCGGGTACTTTAACAATGCTGGTTACCCTAAACAATTGGCGCTAAATTGCGGCTATGTATGAGCACATAACAGATATATAAATATATTCAATAAAAAAAGCTATTAGAAATATATGGACTACTGGAACTCTTTTTAGAACCTTAATAGCTAATAAGATAGTAGATGATAATTCGAATTTAACTACACCGTCACCCTCGCTGCTTGGCAACTCTCTTAATCAGATCGTCGGTCATCTCTAACGTCGAACAGCTGATTGCTGTTTTCTATTTTATAATTCTGAATACCGTGTTGCTAAACTCCAGATAGACCAATTTTTATATAACAAGAAACGTAAAACCTAAAAGATGGCCTTATTTCAAATGAAATGGCTGCGCCGTTTTGTACGTCGCCACACAAATCCCATACCGGAGGAACGTGCCGATTTGTGGAAGCGCCGCTTAAGCATTGGCTACGCAATTGTAGCCTGGCAGGCGTTTGGTTTTGTATGCTACATGGTCTTCACTGGCCGCAACGATTGGGCCAAGTATTATGGCTACAAAACGGAGGAGGACATGGCTTTATCGCCTGCACAACAATTTGCCAAGCATATTCGGGTGGAAGGCACCGGCAAAATTTTACGTTTCTCCGGACTTTCCAAAGTAGATGAAATACCATTTGACTCAAACGAAGTTGATCGTGTGAAGGACTGAACTTTGCTGATAATTTAGTTGGTAATTTACCTAATAGAATGTTTTATTATTTTTTTTTCGTGTTTATTGTTGCAAAATAAATTTTGAGCAAAAATTGTCTAAATATGAAAAACTGCTAACGCAGTATTTGTGTTGGTATTTTTACGTCGACCGAGAAGCGGTCACACTGGCCGTGAACAGAAACAGACGCCGCTGCAGCAAATACAAACAACCAAAGACAATGCTGCTACCATACGAGCAGCAAAGGCATCTGCAATAAACATCAAAAATATAGGAATAATAATATTTGAAAGAAGTAATTATAAGCGCGTGTGATTGTGCGTGAAATATTGAAGCTGATAGGCCTAACAGCAGTTGCTGTCAATTATTGACCTATTATTTGTATGTCGCGTTGCATTTCGTCTATAAATAAAACAAGAACAACGGCAACAACATCATCTTTGGAATCTATTTAATGAATATTAATTGGCTATCAAGCGTGCAGTGCAGTCCGAGATGAAGTCGAGGTCACAAAGTCTGCCTCTTCGCCTCCTCTTTATTTCTTTGTGCTATGCCAATGCAGTGGAGTGTGTGTGTGTATGAGAAATAACGGGACTAGCAGACAAGCAACAATAACAAATGGCATTTGCGCTGCTCTTGTCTAATTGGAATTGTTGTGCCAAAGAAATACTTAAAATAAGCTCCGGTTGTAAATAATTGCTAATTAGTTGGTTTATTTTTTTAAATTTGAGGTCTTGCAAGGCTTCATTCCCGACACGCATACGAATTTCTAATGCAATTAACGTGCGCTTCGCTGCCGACGTCGCAGTCGCAGTTGCTGCTGTTGCTGTTGCTGCAACAGCAGCTGTGATTCGAACATAAATGTGAATTTCTTTTATTTATATTAAATTTTTTAAAATATTTTGTATGTGTTTTTTCTGTGTGCACTCCTTTCTATTACTTGAATTTCATATTGCAATTGCAGGAGCGAAAGAGTGCTTATATGCGTGCGTGTGTGAGTGTGAGTTAAACAACGTGGTCATCTAACGGCATTTAAGTGTATTGGCAAAACAACAAAAGAAAACTCAAACGCGCACACACAATTAGCAGAAGAAATATATAAATACACATATGTACGCATGTGTGTGTGTGTGTACATATGTGTATGCTAAATTTACCGTTGATTGATTATTACTGTTGATTGCAGCTGCCTCTTGCATTGCATATCTAGCGGGTAAGTGTTGAACAATTATTACAATTTATAGCCGATATCTCCATTCCTGTCTCTCTCTCTCTATGGTTGGCGAACTTTGCAGACAAAGATAATTAAAAACTCATTAATTATATAGTCTGAGTGAAATTTTTGTTTTGTTAAGTTCACTTTCCAATTCTTAGACACTAAGAAAGCAAAACGTAAATCATTAACTAGCTATATATAAATATTAAACACAAATTTGTTTAGAAATCCAACAATAACAACTTACAACAACAGCACAACGGCGAACAACAGTTAGTTTCTATTTTTACCTAAATAGCTGGAGTAAAAATGAAACCATTTTTTTTCTTTAATAATAAATAAGTTTTGTTGTTATTTTTCTATCGAGAAACGAAAGGAAAACGGATTATAAATTCGTTTTTAACAACCGAACGATAAAAGAGCGTTATACAAGCGCCGCGAAATGTTTAGCATATGGTAGAAATGCGAACAAAGCGTGCGACAAACACACACACACAGAGATGTCAGCAGAGCATATTTCGAGCATGAAAACTGGAAGGGGCAGGGGAATGGTAGGAGGAGGAGGAACATTATGAATGGAAACAACAACGAATAGCTAGGCACCCTACGTTGGCCATTAATTACCAATTGTTTATCTAATTATGATATTAACAATGCTAAGCGATTGAATTCAAAAAGCTAACGGCATAATTAGCAGCGATTAACGATCTTCAAGGGCACTCCCCTTTAAAGTTTATCATTGATTAAAAAAAAAAAAAAAAAAATATATATATATATATATATATATTAATTGATTAATTTTAATCAATGATAAATTTTAAATATGCTCTTAATTTTTATTTACATTTCCTATTATACATTTCTACAAGCGGAAATATGTAAATATATAGTGTCGCAACTGAAGATTTGTTTCACAATTCTCTTCTTTGCTCTCTGTTTTATTCTCTTCCTTTTGTTTTTATCTATTTACCGTATCATTTGGTACACCTGGTATACATACATTTTCATACACAATTTAATTAGGCAGGTAATATAATTATATATGCACAATCGGTTGCCCTTTTGCGTACAGTCCAAATTTGTAGAGCACTTTTAGGGCAGGAAAGCCTAACAGTCGCATAGGCAAAGCGACAAAGCAACATACAAACGAACATTAAGCCAACAGACAAACGCACAACAATCACAAGTGAATGCCCATAGACTGGATCGGCGCTCAAAGCGACTTCTGAGTTAGCGTTTTTCTCTTTTAGTTTTTTTTTTTTTTCATACCCATTAAACGGGGCAAATGGGTGCATAAATGTGAGAAGAAAATGCCTTCAGCTCAAGTTTTTGTATACAAAACTATAAATCGAGTCGTAACGAGACTTTGTGCTCCAATAACAAGTGACACAAAGCTCAATTGGGTTTAGTTTCAACAAAAACCAGTTATAAATAAAGCTTAGGTATTTGACTTCTATTTATTGAGCTATCCCGAAATGTTTATAGTATAGTGTGTGTATTAACTTGCGTACAGGACATCTGGCAGTCGTGCATGCTCGGTGCAACTTTGCCTTTAATAATCTTATGTCATGCGCGCTGTCCGACTGGTTAACTGCCCAGTGGGTTTCTCAGGTGCCGCTGCCAAAGCCAAACGTAATGCGATCCGTTAGCGCGGATCGCAGGTGCAAGAGAGCGGGGGTTAGGGTTGGGTGGCCAGCAGGGCACCCACTGCCGGTGGGGGTAGCTGACGACGACGACGACGCCGAAGACGCCTCTAAGCGACATTTGTTGTGCAGATGGTCATAGACCTCAGTGAGTCGTCGGACTGGCTAGCATTTGCTGACCAAAAACCGAAACCTAAACAATAAAAAAAGAAGCAAAAAAATAAATACCGCACAGAGCCGACGCGGTTTGTGGCTTTTGCGGTTCCGGTGCCCCCTGGTACCTTCAGTTGCCGCGCTCGCTCAGCTCGATAAGCGCACGCAACAGCCGCAATCGGGTCTAAACAATTCGGTCTACGTCGCGCCAAAGAGATGACGATGAAAAAAATAAGACATCAGAATGGAACCTGAGTAATCTGCCGTAGCTACTACCTGAGCACATTGCTGATTGCGCCCGTCTCACAGCTGAATGACAAAGAAGACGAAAGAAAAAATATACATATATATATAAGTATATATGATATGATATGATATATAAAAGAAAACGAAACTCAACTGTCATCAATGGGCGGCTACTTAGTTGATTGGCCCAGAGGGGCCCGCAGATCATCAGCTTGCCTGGGAAATTCTCAGACATTGTGTAATCGATACAGAAATGTGCCCCTCCCCTTTCCCTCCCTCCCCTTCCTATGCTCGTTCACGCATGGAGTATATTCGTTTTGTGTCATGATATGGTATACGCCGACATCATTTATTTATAATATTCGCATTATTTATTTATGAATTTTTAAGATCTTGAAATAAATATATTTTCCTATTTATTTTTGGGTGGCTTTCATCTGAAGTGTTTGTTTTAGTTTTCTTTTAAATGACGATTGTTGGGCTGGATTGTTGAGATATTTTGATTAGATATACTAGATCACGGATTAGCATATAACTAATATGTTGTTCCTAGCATCAAGTCTTCAACATCTGCATTTGTAGTGTTTGTTTTTTCTATAGATATATATATATATATATATATATAACTGTAAAGTTAGTCTGATCAGCTCTTTTAATATCAGATAACTTACGCTCTCACTGTTCTTTGATGTTCGAGCCTACATGAAGCCCGCAACTGCTCCACAATGTGGTCAGGGATGATCCATTGTTTTCGAGCGCCGTCAACTTGTATCCATCCTCGAATATATCTGCTATTTGCATGTCAGTTTCCTTATTATCTTTCGTTTTTTCCTCTGTTTTGGTACTGCGTTTACCGTTGCCGTTTATTACATTCTTCAAGAACGGCATTATGTGGAATTTACCAACCCGATGAGGAATTTGGCAATTGGCACGCTAAACAAAAAGCAGAAAAACAAACACTTTACTGCGCCCCAAAAATTTTGTTGCACAAATTTGTAAAAATAGACAAAAATAAATAAATAAATAAATCACGAACTACTTGAACAGCCAAACTGTTATAATTTGTCTAGAATGTGAGCTGAGTTTATTCAACAAAGTTACTTTGAAATTTAATGGATAGCTTACTCATTTCGTATAGAAACAAATATTCGAGAATGCGCGCGTTGTTTCTCAGTGCTGTAAAATTCATACATAAATAGTATTGGACAGTAGGCTACGCATGCGCTGTTAACTAAATGCATAACAGGGGACTGTTGGTTAACAGACGCGCGCGCCGAATCAAACATTTGGCGTTTCGCAGCTACGGTCACACTTAGCAGACAGTTGACTCGTTCAGAAAACGCGCGTCGCGTCGCGTACGCGTTTGTTGTCAGTTTCTCAGCTCTTTTTACGTGCGCGCTGTTTTTATTATTCTCTCTTCTTTTACTTTTGTTTGTTTTTTTTTTCTTGTTCTAAGCTATTTACATGACTAGCAATTTGCTTAGGCATGTGTGTGTGCAAAAAAAAAGGTTTACATGACCGCTTTTACAGTTATTTGTTGCAAACAATTAAAGGCGCGTGTATGTGTGTGTGTGCGAGTGCAAACACATTGACACATCCAGAGCGTGTGTACGTGTCTCCAGTGGCTTGGCTCTGTAGTATTTGTGTGAGAGTGTATATATATATGTGTGTGTGTGTGCGTGTATGTGTAAGTTCAATTCATTGTTAAGCGGCTGCGACGGCTTAAGCTGCTCTGCTGCTTTGCTTTGTTGTTCTTCTGTGTGAATTACACGCATGACATTCTTCAAGTGCTGCGGTTTCTTTTCCATTTACTCTCTCTACAGTTGTTGCCGCAGCAACAGTTATATTTGTATTTCTTTTTTTTTTCCCACACACACTCGCACACATATGTTTGCATCCTGTTTGTCTCTGTCTCCTGCTGTGCAGTGTTGCAAAATGTGTGCTAAATGGGCGCGCATGTTATGCATATTTGATTATTATTATTATTAATTAGCATTCAAATGCCAAATGAGTTCACGAGCTTTTTTCCTTTTTCTTTTTCTGTGGTAATTTGTAATTATCTAATGACACTTATCGCAATGCAAACAGCAGATAGATAAACCAAAAGCCTCTCACCGCGGACAGGTATTAGGAGAGATATATGTATAACAATTTCTACACAGGTATAATTGACCCACGCACCTGACTAAACTCGCATGTTGTTTGCCAGTAGTAATTAACGAAATTGCGACAGTCCAACATAAATCAGATTTGCGTGCAATGATGTCATATCTGTTCTGTTTTTGTTTGTGTTCCAATTTAAATGTCGCGCTGTCGTCAAAAACTTGAAAGCCTTAAAACAAAATAAACACAACATTTGCTTATTTATTCGTGTGGGCAGAAACAGATTGCGAAGGGAGAGATGTGACGGCAAAAGTTATTAAGTTGCGACGTCACAGCTGCTAAATACTACAGCAGCACAGAATTAAAAATATAATTTTAATTTAATTCAATTCAATTTCAATAAATTTCCTTTAAAAATTGACCAGATTATGCTTAAATTTTCATTTACTTAAAGTTACAGTACAACAATTTGATCTGTTGTGATCATGTGACGTCACAAGCGCTGAGTGTTGTCTAACTCTGGACTCAACCTTAGTTAACAAAATCTTGAATAATGGCTACCATTGGGCCGGCCGGCCATAAACGGGCAAGTGACAGTTTTTATGGTGCACATACATACTTACATATCATGTATATATATATATATATATATATATATGTATGTGTGTGTGTGAAAGGCGTAGATTATATGTAGTACTTCCCCATCTTATTGCACATTTCAAGTTCTCAATTCGCTTCATGAGTAATCCACACGCTGGCCACATTGATGGCAATGAAAACTGAACCACATGAGCAAACAGACATACATGTGTATATGTATATGACTGTACACACATGCATTTATAGCGATATATTGACATTTTTAACATTTCATACGTCAGCTCGACTACCATTTGTGTTTTGAATTTCAATTGCATACAATAATTATTGATTGCATATTAATATTATGTGGCCGTGATTGAAGTTTGTTTTTATCTTAGTCAGCAGACTCGAGCGCTGTTATTTAGCATAACAGTGCGCTGTTACGCTCTGTCCCTCTCTCTCTCTCTCTCTCTCTTTCTCTTTGGCATTCTTGTTTTCTGTTGAGCGCGAGCGCAGCTTCGCAATAACAACAATGCATGCGATTGTTAGCAGAGCAACAGCAGCAACAACAACAACTGAAACGAGTTATTGTTTTTAGTTGGCATGCAACAGTTGCGCGTTGTTTTATTAGCATCTGCTTTGAACTTTCATTCATCGTTTGGTTTGCATTAGCTGCGAATACACATATTGTTAGCAGATATATTTGACTTTCTTCTCTAAGACACACACATGCATACATGCACGCACACATAACCAACTGAGCAGAGTGTTAAAACTGACTTAACTGTGTATGTGATAACAGCATAAAGAACGATAACGAATTACTTTAAGAACGATAATAAACTAACGACGCCGACGACGACGTTGCCAAATTTCAAGTGCAACGATAAATAAATAAATTAAAAACAATCAAAGCTGAAAGTTAATGATTAACGTTTTGCCGGACCCAACCCCAAACGCCAACAACGACAACATCTAGTTAATAATACAAGAAAAATGATTAAATTAAAATCATTATTCCGCAGAGGACAAGGAACCTCGAGTTCTGCCTCCTCCAACAACTCGTCGCACAAGCAACAGCAGCAGAACTCCAACAACAATCGACAGAAATCACAGTCCAGCACATCCCTTAACACTGCGCATGAGCAACCACAGCAGCAGCAGCAGCAACAACAACAGCAACAACAACAACAACTAAACAACTCTGCGACAACAAAATTTTATTCAAATCACGAGGCGACCTACGAACGTGGCGTCGATGTGGGTGACGAGGCTGCGTTGCTGTTGACAACACAACAGCAGCAGCAACAACAGCAGCGACGCCAGGCGCAGCAGCAACAGCAGCAGCAGCAGCACCTGAGCAATACGCTACCGCAAAAGAAATCAAAATTTAAGGGACAAAAGCAGCCAAAGCAATTGCCGCAGCAGCAATTGGAGCAACAACAGCAGCAGCAACAACAACACCACCAACTGATGACGTCCATTGCTGCTGTGCCGACACCAACACCAACGCCAAACAACAGCAGCAACAATCACAGCAACAACAATAACAATAGCAGCAACGGCGCATTGCAAGATGGCGGCGCTGCTGCCGCTGCCGCTGCTGATTTTTACCAGCAATTAGCAGCAGCAGCAACAACAACAACAGCCGCAGCAGCAACAACAAGTGGCAACAACAGCAGCAGCAGTAACAACAGTGCAGCAAACAAAGCTTTTCCAGCGGCAGCAGCAGCTGTTGCTGTTGCAGCCGTTGCGGCTAGCAGCTATCAGCAACAACAACAACAACAACAACAGCAGCAGCAACAACAACTCATCAACAACGAACAGCAACTGTTAGAGGTGCGTTAGTGTGCAGCATGAATTCTTGATCAAATTATATAAATGTTTGCATTAATTTCAGGCTAACAACAAAATGCAGGAGCTGCACATACAGCTGGAACGAATGGGACGTGAGCAACTGCAACTGGAGACACGCATCACAGAGCTGCTGCCATACCAAAGCGAGGTGACCAAACTACGAGGCGAACTGCTCAAGATGCAGGTAAAAATGGAGACGAAAGGCACTGAGTCTGAGAGTTGAAATTACGGCCTAGACATGGTTAGCCAGGCAGAGCCAGAGGCTACATGAATAAGATTAGCCGATATGGTAAAGCTGAGCGAATTGAGAGAGGAAATTACTGCTTACACCGCTTGTCTCATCATGAGCTCATATGAACCACAATTAGTTATATTAAGTAATGTTAAGAAGACTTGAGCTGAATGTTTAGTATAGAGATTGTCTTAGATTGCCATCAAATGGCTGAAAGCTGAAGTTCCTGCCCTGTCAGGGCTGACAGTGCTTTTTAGAGAGAGAGCAGCTCCTATGCTCGCTAAAGTGAAAAACAATTGATTGTAATAAGCAAAGCAGACTTTAGCTGAATATCCAGAATAGATTGTCATAGTCATAGACTACTCATCAAAATGTGTATTAGAGCTTTATAAGTTAGACTATGTTTATTGTGAGCCTGCTTTGGCTGACTGCCCCTGTCCTATCTGTCTATCGCTTGCTAAGCAGCATGAGTAACTGAATGACCAGCTTTTACAGACAGCGTGTCGGTTCGTCAACTAACCACACAAGAAAAGCTGTCAATTATTGTCTAACAATTGTTGCCCCGTGTTATTGTTGTTGCAATTGTTATTAGCTGTGTTTGTTGCTGGTCTCAACAGACAGCGCGTTGCGCTTCGTTACTTTAGCCAATTTATTGATATTCAATATGTTCCTTTAATTGAGAAATCGTCGCTCAGCGAACGGGCCAGAACAGTGCACGCCATAAGTATGCACCCAGATGAAAAGCAAAACAAAACAAAACCCCATCGCAGCAGGCCTGCCAAAGTTGCCTGCTCGTGATTCGAACTAAGGCCGAATGAGCTCAGTTCACGTACAGTTTGTGCTTATTGTTAGACATTGTTTAGGAAATCGTATCAAAATAATAAATAAAATTCTCAATTGTCTCACCCGTTTCGCTTATAGAATCAACTAGAGAAATCACAGATGGAGATTGGCAATTTGAAATATGAGAATGAATCTCTACGCAATCGCTTGCGGGACGTCGTCAATTCGCCATTGTCGGACGCGGAGAAGCATCAGATTATTCAAGACTCGCAACGGTTGCATAGCTCAGCACCCGCTTCTATAGCGCTGCCCAACGTAAGTATATGACTATAATATATCTCTATATATATATATATCTATCAATTCTCCATTCAATAGTTAAACGAAGCAGCGCACGATGGAACGCCATGTCTTACGCCGGACTGGGACAAACACTCGTCGTCGAGTGAGATTTCAGTAGCATGCCTGCAGGACAAGATCATTCAGATGGAGGAGACGCACTACTCGACGAATGAAGAGTTGCAGGCAACGCTACAGGAACTGGCCGATCTGCAGACGCAGCTAACCGACACCCAAACGGAGAACGAACGTCTGGCCGAAGAGAAGGATGTGCTCTTTCAGTCGCTGTGCCGTCAAACGGAAATGCTGAACGAGTCGCGCACACAGATCAACACGCTGCAGGAGCTATTGCTGCGCGACACGAAGCAGGCCGAGGCGACCACCACGGAGCGGGAGAAGAAGTTGCTAGATCTGATACAGACAACGCAAGAGGAGCGTGAGGCATTGATGCTCAAGCATGAGGAACTCAACGCAGAGATGGTCGAGCTGCGGCAGTCGCGCGACGCTGTTCAGCAGGAGGTGCAGCGTCTGCGTGAACGCCACGCTCTGCTCGACTCGCAGTTGGATGCGGCCAACGCCGAGCGTAAGCAGAGCGAAGCGCAACTCTCGGTTGCCAACGAGGAGATCTCACAGCGCGCCATCGAGATCAGCAGGCTGAGTACGTTGTTGGAGAACGCGCGCTCCAAGATCGAAGAGCTGGAAGCTGATCTCTCACGTGGCGATAAGACTGACCTGAGCGATGTGCTCGATGCGGCGCGCCGAGAGAAGGATGCGCTCGAGGAGCGGCTGGCCGAGCTGCAAGATCAGTGGTCGCGCGCCCAGGCGGAATTGCGTCGTCTGCGCGAGCAACTCGCCGGCCTCACCGAGGAGTGCAAGGTGGCCAAGAACAACGCCAAGTGTGCTGTCTCCCACCTCGAGTACAGGCTGGAGCAGCTGCAGTGCGAGAAGGATAAACTGGCTGGGGACTGCCAGACACTGGAGGAGCGTGTCAACGAGCTGCATGTGCAGTGCAAATGCCATTTGGAGGACAAGGCACAGCTGCAGCAGCTGCTGACGGCCACACAGCACCACTTGGGCGATGTGGAGCTGCAGCTGACCGATAGCGAAGCCCGCCTGGAGAAGGAGACGCAGCTGCGTAAACGCGACGCTGACGAATGGCAACAGTTCCAGGCGGATCTCCTAATGACTGTGCGTGTTGCCAACGATTTCAAGACTGAGGCGCTCAGCGCACGCGAGCAGCTGGTGCTCGACAACAAGACGCAGAAGGAGAAGATCCGACTGCTCGAGCAGCAGCTGGACAAACTAACCAAACAGCGTAAGTGAACATAGATAGAGAGAGATTTTTGGATATTGACTTACCTTCTCAACCACAGAGTTGCAGCAGACGGAGACACAGCAATCGGTGCTGACATCGGTGCAGCAGGAAATGGCGTCGAGGCGCAGCAAACTCAGCTTTAGTCGGCAGGACTCACGGCTCTCGGTCAAAACTCTCATCGAGAGCATCGAGAACAATAAACAAGTAAATTTGTAGCACTCAATCACACTATGCACTATTGTTTGCTAATATTCCTTTTGATGTCCATTTACAGCAGGGCAAAACGGACGAGACCGAATCTCATTACAGTTCGACGTCGAGTCTAAACAGCGGCACACCCGAAACGGGTAATACGCCCGTTATACTGCCCGTATCCAGCGACTGGCATGAGAGTGTAAGTGCCGCACTTTCTTGGCCTGTCTAGTCAGTCACTTGTATTTATTTGATTTGATTGAATTGCTTTTTAAACAGCTGCGACTACCTGTGCTGCAGAGCAGCAATCTGCATGTGAATGTTAACACAGCAGCGTCTGCTATGTCCACCGCAATACCAGCGACTACAGCCACGGCAGCGGCAGCAGCAGCAGCCACATCAGCTAACACAACCAAAGCAATACAACAACAACAGCCGCCGCAATTGCAGCATCAATTATCGCAACAGTCAATGACAAGCGTGACATCATCGTCGACTCAGCCCTCCACGCCAAACACGCCCAGCAGCCTGCAACAGCAGCCGCCCAGCCTGACCACGCCAGTGCAGACGCCCAACAGCGCCCTCGTGAGCAGCCTAAGCTTTGGCAATGTCTCAAAATCCTTTATCAGCGGTAAGGGGCATAGATCTCATAATGATATAAGAAAGATATATTGTAGACCCACATGACGAGCGTTGCGCTGTCAGAGCGTCATTCAGACGGCGCAGCCAAGTCGCTCTTAGCAAAGCCTTTAGTTAATGGAGTATAATGGCTTATGTCTTTTGCAGGTGAGCGTAAGGATCCGCTCAATATGCTGGCCAAGAACGGTGGCTCCAAGCGTAATGCACTGCTCAAGTGGTGCCAGAATAAAACCGTCGGCTATCGCAACATCGACATCACGAACTTTAGCTCATCGTGGAACGATGGGCTGGCATTCTGCGCCATTCTACATTCCTATCTGCCGGATCGCATACCCTACGACACGCTCACACCGGCCAACAAGCGTCGCAACTTTTCGCTTGCATTCGCCGCCGCCGAGTCAGTGGGCATTAGCACCACCCTGGTGAGTGTCATGGTCGTCATCCACTTACACATTTGCATTAATCGAACCCATTTGCAGAACATCAATGATATGTGCCAG
Source organism: Drosophila peninsularis (assembly GCA_035047485.1). Classification (NCBI taxonomy): domain Eukaryota; kingdom Metazoa; phylum Arthropoda; class Insecta; order Diptera; family Drosophilidae; genus Drosophila; species Drosophila peninsularis. The sequence continues at coordinate 3,770,518 of JAWNPN010000041.1, forward strand.
TTGGAACGACCTGACTGGACGCTCGTCATGTCCTACGTAACTGCTATATACAAATATTTCGAGACATAATCGCAGCCCCCAGCGTTGACGAACTGAATCTGGAGCGAAATGTGTGCACACATCTTTTGTATATGTTTTCTCTTCCTCTTTGCATCTATTTAGATTTTTATAATTCTGGGCAACTATATGATATGATAAAATGAGTTAACCAAACAAAGCTGATTCTTAACTACGTATATATACTGTGCGACACGATTATCTTCTACTATTCTATATTATTATTAGCCTTTTTTTTGTGCAACTTTTTTGTTTACTCATAAATATAGTTATAGTATGTATCGTCAGGTTTAAACGATTTGCACGGGAGTTGTGGCAAATTTTAATACTTATTGTCAAACCGCTTATTTCAGAGTTTATTTTAAATACACACACACCACACATACACATACACATACACATACACACACACATATATATATATATATATATATATATATATATTAATATATACATATATATACGAATATATATAGGAAACCTAGAGAAATCGAATGGCCGATTAGCTTTAGCATATTTATTATAAAAACAAACAAAAAACAACAAAATTAATTGTCTTTTTTTTAATATTTATTTATTCGGATTTTTAAACAACAAAAAATTTTGACTAGCCTACCTTACAGTTTGAGAGTCACTGCCACATAATCAAAAAGTTCCATTTTTGATCAATTATAAAGTACTGCACCTTGCTTGGCTTTTAACTACATAAAAATAAATGACAATTTTAAAAATTACATTTTAAATATGTATTTTATTTTGCATTTAAAATATTTCAAAACTTTGCGCTCTGAAATAGATGTAACGTTACTTAGTTTACGTTACGCTGTTAACAGCATATCCACATATCTCAACTGTTAAATACTGCACTGTAAAGTCATTCTGTTAAGTGAGCAGCCAGCTAGTTCCGATAGATTCTATCGATAGTTTGCAGTTCTAGTAAGAATATCCAAATACTTAATAATAATTTTTAAAGCAAGGCAATTGCAATGATAAAATTAAGCAAACAATAACAACCAAAGTGTGCTGCAATGGAAGCGACGGAAGACCAGCTAATACTGGCCACTGGCGGCTACGACCATACCATCAAAGTCTGGCAGGCGCACACCGGCAACTGCATCAAAACCATGCGCTTTGTGGAGACATCGGTGAGTGACAACTGAAAACGAAGCCAAACGTACTTTACATGTAATCTGTATTGTATGGACAAGCAGCAAGTGAATGCGTTGGACCGCACGCCGGATAAGACGCGCCTGGCCGCCTGTGGCTATCAGTGCATACGCCTGTATGACCTGGAATCCAACTGCACGGCGCCGGTCATCAATTTCGATGGAGTGCAAAAGAACGTGACGCGGCTGGGCTTTCAGGAGGACGGCAATTGGATGTTCACGGCCGGCGAGGATCATCGAGTGCGCATCTGGGACATGATGTCGGCTCCGCCGCACTGTTCGCGTGTCTTCGATTGTCAGGCGCCCGTCAATGCCGCCTGCCTGCATCCCAACCAGGTGGAAATTGCGATGGGCTCACAAAATGGCGGCGTCTATCTGTGGGACGTCAAGTCGGAAGTGCATGAGCAGCTGGTGCCCGAGGTGGATGCTTCGATACAGGACGTGGCCATTTCGCCCGATGGCCACTACATGGCCGCGGCCAACAACAAGGGCAACTGCTACATCTGGCAGCTCAGCAGCAGTCCCAGCCAACACCTGAGCACGATGAGTCCCAAGAAGAAAATCCAAGCACACAGCCGTTCCATACTGCGCTGCAAGTTCAGCCCGGACTCGCGCCTGCTGGTCACAACGTCGGGCGACGGCACCGCCTGCATCTGGAAAACGGAGGACTTCAGCAAATGGCGCGAACTCTCTATTAAGAACTATTGGGTGTGGGACGCTGCCTTCAGTGCCGATTCCAAATGGCTATTCACCGCCTCCTCCGATGGCATTGCGCGCCTCTGGAAGCTGTACACGAAGAACTGCGTGCGCGACTACACGGGTCACACCAAGGCAATTACGGCGCTGTCCTTCAAGGACGAAATCGTGGCCGACTAACTAATAAGCATAGCCTTAGCTCTAGCTGTAAACGAATAGACAAATAGGTATACAAACAGAAAATATTGGAATAGGAGAGCAGCAAAGAAACGATTGGAGTGCTTCAGCGTGCGACATGGAAGATCTGGCTTGAGAGTAAAGCTTTTTGGGGGCAGTCGGGTCCGAGGCGACATTTCGAAAGGACTAACAAGGATTGGACAACTAACAAAACAAAGAAAAACCAAGATAAACCAGAACTGATTCGAGTTCTACCTCTGAAAATGCGTTTTTGCTTTTGTAGCGACATTTTTCATAAATCTTTTTTTATATATAATCTATACATATATATATCTATATATATATGTATATGTATATGTATGTGTGTGTGAGGAAATGCAATTTAATAAAAGATCCTTATAGGCATACAATCAATATTAATACATACGATAAATACAGTAAATAATTCATAATTTGGTTGGAGCTCAATCATCAATGGGCCGCGACAGACGATTGGGAACATAATATGACTGGAATCCGTCGAAGCACAAACTAAAGAAACAGGAAACAGGACACCAGACCAATGCGATATATAAATAAAACATGTAATTGACGCTCAGTCGACGTAGGGTATGCCTTGGGCGACAATGGACTCCTTGATGGGATCGGGATCGTCGCCCAGCCTGTAGCCTACAATGCATGTGACGTCCACCGGCTTGCCGGTGGGATTAAGGAGCAGCATCACTTGGTTGATTGGCGGCGACGGGCGGAATGGTTTGTGGCCAGCCATGACGTTGCCTGTGGCTGGCAAAAGGCGCACCTTACAGGGCTGCAAGAAGAGAAGGACACAGGATGAGTCTTTGAGCATTGCAACAGCCCGATTTAGCCCACCTTCTTGACGCTCGCCTCGAACTGAAAGTCTTTGACTGGCTGGCGGCTCTTGTTTTGGGCCGATATCACAATTACGGAAACATGGCAACTGGGACGCTCATCCGTAATATTGAGGCACAACTGCATATCGTCGTCGTCCAACATGACGCGCTCCTCCCCAATGCCCTGGATGTTGTCCAGCTCAATGCTGATCTCGCTCAGGTGCTTGACTTGCTTTAAGGCAGCTGGCGGTGCCGCCACAGTCTCCACTGTTTTTGCAGGCTGTGGCTGTGGCTGTGGCTGAGGTGCCGGTTGAGCTTGTGGCTTAGGCCTTGGGGCAGCGCTCAGCAATGGCACATCATCTAAAGCCTCTGGAGGCGGCTTCACTTGAGTGCGCTCGCGCGCCAAATCGTTAAGCGTCACCTTCTCCGGATCACGCTTGAAGCTGCTCATGCGCTCCTGTGCTGGCAGTATCTGCTGGAACAGCTGCTCGCTCAGCATATCAATTTCAGGCATCTTACGCAGAGCTCCAATCTGCTTGAAATCCACATCCGTGCCGCTAGTGCCATTCGCCGTGGCGCCGTTGCTTTCGCCTTTCGTTGAGCTGCTCAGCACCTGGGGCGAGAGCAGCTCGCCGTTGTCAGCGAGCGGAAATGGCTTAGAGCTCTCCTGCTGCTGCAGCTCCTGCTCCTGCTTGCTCTTGCTCTCGCTCTCTGCCAGGGCGGTGCTAAATATATCACTGAGATCCTCTAGGACATTAGTCTTTTTTGGAGTGGCGGCTGGGCTGGACACAGGCTCAGCGCCACCTAGCAACAAATCGCCAAGAAGTTCGTTAATCAATGTAGCGTTGCTAGAGTCAGGCGCTGACGATGCTGCTCCAGCTGCTTTGGGTGCGGCGGTAGCGGCTGCAGCTGCAGCTGTGCTTTTGGCTGGCGACGGCACGAGCTGCTTGAAACGTGCCATGATCGCCAGCAAGGCTTCATTAGTCTCCAATGTGTCTTCTGCGAATGCACAAGGGTAAATTATGAATATATTATTATATTATTATGTTAAGAAGGAGCTACTCTACCACACACCTATCAGCTGGGTATCCGAGTCGCCCAGCAGCTTAGGCAAATGCTGGAAAATGGGCTTATGCTTCTTGCAGCTCTTGTAGAGCTCGTGTATGGTCTCATTGGCATCACAATCGTCGGGGTTATAGGTGTCCAGCATTTGATTGAGCAGCTGCATTGTCTCCTGCACCTCCAGCAGCACAAGGCGATGCTGTGCCAGCAAATCATTGCGACGCGCCTCCTGAGCCATGCGATATTGCAGCAGGAGATTGGCACGCTTGAAGTTCTCCGGATCCTTGCTCTTGATCAGCTTGGCAAACATCGCCTCATCAATGGTGCTGAGCACGCTCTCGCGCTTGGCCAGTGCTGCGGCCGTCTGGCTGTGATCGATGTCGCCCTCCTTGCGCAGCATCTCGTACGCATCCCGAATCTTCTGGCGCTGCGGAAACTCGGTTGTCCACAGCAGCAGGCACTCCATGATCCGCTGCTTCACCACAAGCGGCGTCTCGGCGCCGTCATACTTCTTGGACACCAGACGTATTAGCTCATTCAGAAAACGGAACTTGGACACCTCCTCCTGAAAGACGTCGCCGCACTGTGTCATGCACTCCTCCAGCAGCTTTATTTTTAATGGGAGCGAGCAGTTTGTCATAATCGCAATACCACAAAATACGAGAGAGAGAATGGCTATATGTATGTGTGTGTGGGTGTACGTGTGTGTGTGTGTGTGTGTTGGGGCGTCAGACTCACCGCAATTGCACGCGTAGCCTCGTTTATATTGCTAGAATGCACCTTGGCCACAATCATTGCCTGCGCCTTGTGCACCAACTGACTGTTGCTGCGGACCACAATGCAAAACATTTGTACGCCGAGTTCATCGACTTGGTCTTTGGTTGGATTCGTTGCACGATCTGCAGAAAGAGGGGAATTTGATTAAAAGCCCTAAGCAATGTTAATGGCCACAATTGGAGGATACAACTTACCCAACATTTCTGTCATAATACTCTCGTCGGTTGTCATCTTTACATTAAATGCTGTCTTTTGGATTTAAAATACCTGCGAATATTTAAGGAACGTACGTTTTCCGGCGTATTTGAACAAGAATCATATTGTTGTAGTTGCTTTTATTATTATTAGAGCTGTGCCGTGAGCTAACTAAAAGTATCGATAGATTTGCATATATATGATTTCGGATCTAGTACGCAGTTAAGAACAGCGCAATTAATAACAGCGGTAGGAATAACACTGATAAGTTTAACATTAAATAATTTGTAATATTTCGTACTTTTTTAATATTTGATGATTACGCAAGCAATGCTGCTAGTAGTATATATGAAAATTATATATAATAAGAAGACAGACAATCCAACGCAAGCAAGTTGTTAAGTTTTTTTTTATAAGTGCGAAACTAACAAAAATAAAAAAATAAACGATTTAAAGTGTTTATATTCGATTGCTGATCGCTTGTGCTCATTGCAGCCCTGCATGTAAAACACAACCCTGCGCGCTAGCCGGAAACCAATTTTTGTGGCATTGACGCACACTGCCGCAACATGTTCTTTTTCAGGCGTACGCCTTTGCGCATACATCGTACACCGATTTCTTCCGTGAAAAATGTAAGATTTTTTTTGTCAAAATAAAAGTGGATAAACCTAAATGCTTAATCAAATGAATATTAAACAAAGTGGCTATCTGCTGCACTCAAAAACTTTGTGAAATGCATTGTGCAAATGGCAAACACTTGTTGGTTTCGTTCAGCCACGCACAATGAGGTTAAAAACGGTGCCGTTTTCTTTTCATATTTTTTGTTTGTGTGCGTGTCTGTGTATGTGTTATGAGCGCTTACTCTGCCGTCTCCACACGTGTTTGCATTTAAATGCAGGAAATTTATATTTTACATTATCTTTTACGTCCACAACTAAAACCGCACCAATGAATCAAACGTTGTTGCGGTATTCAAGTGGACCATAGTAGACGCCATGATTTACTATTCCTCTTAAGGGTATCGGCTAGAAGATATTAACCTTAATAAAGTCAAAAATCAACAACACAAGTACACATTAAATTAACTGAATGAGCGTATAATATTGTTTGGATTTTTGGTTACAATTGCAGCATGGCCGAAGTAGCTGAAAACGTTGTCGAGAATTTCGAGGAGCCGGCGCCAGTGGAAGCTGAGGCTGCCGAAGCTGTGCTCGACACAAATGTGGTCGCCACCACCGAGCTGCCCGAGATCAAACTGTTCGGCCGCTGGTCTTGCGATGATGTGACTGTCAACGATATTTCTCTGCAGGATTACATCTCGGTCAAAGAGAAGTTCGCACGCTATCTGCCCCATTCGGCTGGCCGTTATGCCGCCAAGCGTTTCCGCAAGGCGCAATGCCCCATCGTTGAGCGTCTGACCTGCTCCCTGATGATGAAGGGCCGCAACAACGGCAAGAAGCTGATGGCATGCCGCATCGTCAAGCACTCTTTCGAGATCATTCACTTGCTCACTGGCGAGAACCCACTGCAGGTAAGCAAAGGGTCCAGCTACTCTAGTACAAACGATTTAGTTTACAAACATCATCCCGTGCCATGCTAAACTGAGCCCATGCTAAAACAAACCACGCGGGCTACAGGTAGAATGCGCACGTAGAGTAAAATGTTTCAATATCCTAGTGTTTGAAGCTTAACTCTTCCTACTCTCTTGGAACTTGAAACTACAAAAGCAAAGTATAAATCGAGTATTTAGGCTACACATCGAGTCCACCTCAATGCCAAGTGACTTTCATTTTCACTGTTTTTGAGCATCTTTTCTTAAATGGACTCATTAAATGAAAGATTTTAATATCCTAGTGCTTGAAGACTAGATTCTCTTCCCGCTCTCTTGGAACTTAAAATTACATTGCTGCTATGAAATGATATCTTCCTATGTCCACAACTAAAACCGCAGCAGTGACTCGCACGCTGCTGTGGTATTCAATTGGACTACATTGAACTCCATGGTTAACTATTCCTCTTAAGGGCATTGGCTAACAAATGCATTCCTTAATAAAGTCACAATCAACATTTGGAACTCATAGAATGGACTGTAGTCCACCTCAATGCTAGCTAGTCTTATATACCCTGCTGTGCTGAGCATCTATTTCAATTGGACTCACATCAACTGAATGTTTTAATATCCTAGTGCCTGAAGATTAGACTCTCTTCTTGCTCTCTTGGAACTTAAAACAACATCAGCTCAAATCCATCCAGTTAAGCCAGTTAGTCCACCTCAATGCCATGCAAGTCATATACCCCGCTGCAATGAGCATCTTAACTCAAATGGACTCATATTAAATATGAGATTTTAATATCCTAGTGCTTAAAGATTCGACTCTCTTTCCGCTCTCTTGGAACTTAAAATCACATTAGTCTTATGATATCTGCCTGAGATTGGCCCATGTCCACAACTAAAACCGCAGCAGTGACTCGCACGCTGCTGTGGTATTCAATTGGACTACATTAAATCCCATGGTTAACTATTCCTCTTAAGGGCATTGGCTAACAAATGCATTCCTTAATAAAGTCACAACCAACATATGACTCCAACATATCCAATCCTCGTCTTTCAGTCCACCTCAATGCAAGTCGGCTTATAATCCATGCTGTTCTATGCACCTATTTTACTGGACTAATATTAAGTAAAAGGTTTTAATATCCTAGTGCCTGAAGATTTAAAAACCTCTTCTTGCTCTCTTGGAACTTAAAACTACAAAAATGAATCTAGATACAAGATATCATCTGTTCTCTTTCTTTATCATCTGTTTAATCTTTATTTCTATTCTGCCTGCAGATCTTGGTTAGCGCCATCATCAACTCTGGACCTCGTGAGGACTCTACACGTATTGGCCGTGCCGGTACCGTCCGTCGCCAGGCTGTGGATGTGTCGCCATTGCGTCGTGTCAACCAGGTGGGTCTCGGCTGTCTTCGTTAGTATCTCTCTTTTTTGGCCAGCAACGATGGCGCGCAGTTCGATCACAGAGACTGCGCTCTTATAATGTTGGCTATAAAGAACATCTATCTATCCGTAGCGTCACAATGTGTAATTAACCGACATTTGGCGTATGAACCGAAGAGACATTTAACTCAAGTTTATTTTTCATTTTATGAATGTTTTGATTATCTTTGTGTCTATTCCATTGTAGGCTATCTGGCTGCTGTGCACTGGTGCTCGTGAGGCTGCCTTCAGGAACATCAAGACCATTGCCGAGTGCTTGGCCGATGAGCTCATCAATGCCGCTAAGGTAAGCTATACATATAGATATATAGCAACTATTTGTATAAGTTCGTCTACTCTAATGCCGCGCATTGTATGACCAAAGTGCGTCGCCTCGCTTGTAGACGAGACTAGGAGCTACTCGGCGGTCGTTGCTCCTTGAGAAGCAGGCAATAAACAACTGTTTGCTTCCGCGTAGCGTTCGTTACATTTGATACATATATTATGTAGAATATGTCCAGTCTAATTCTGCATCAGGTCAATCGGATACTGTTGGAGACTCGCTTTTGGACAAGATTAATATTATGTCTTTTATTATCCTTGTGCTTGTGGCAACACCCAGCTCAGCGCACATGAGAAACGTAGAAGAACAACTGAATAATGTATTTTATATAGTCTGATATATGTCCAGTCTAATTCTGCATCAGGTCATTCGGATACTGTTGGAGACTCGCTTTTGGACAAGATTAATATTATGTCTTTTATTATCCTTGTGCTTGTGGCAACACCCAGCTCAGTGCACATGAGAAACGTAGAAGAACAACTAATTAAGCCAATATTAAATCTAATCTGTCATGCTGTTTCATGTATTATCTAAACTAATCTATTCTGTTGCTTTGTCGATTGCAGGGTTCATCCAACTCGTACGCCATCAAGAAGAAGGATGAGTTGGAGCGTGTTGCCAAGTCTAACCGTTAAGGAGATACAACAACAACAACACATATACAGATAACAAATGCCGTTTGTTTAATGTTCGATTAAAACTTGATACTTTACGTTTGATGTAAATTTGTATGTAAACAGAAGCGTTTTGATCAAATTTGAGCGTACATTGAATAAACAGGTGGGGTGGCCAGGAGCTAATGATACACATGAATTCTTCATTAAATAAATCTGTGTAAAAATAATAATAGGACACAATGCTTTTTTTTTAATAGCTATAGAGTTTATCACTATAAATAAATCGTTTTTAATTTTGTACGTACCACAACACAAATACGTCACGAGCTGGAGAGAAGCCGTTTTTACGTTTGCCGATTTTAGTGATTTGTGCTTGGTGCTTGGCAGCAGTTGGTGACATTGAGGTTCGATAACGATTGCGATCACGCTGATAAGCTGCCTATGCAACCCTGAAAATAGCAACTTGACAAGGCTGCCAGATCTTGTTGCCATCTAGCAAATTTGAAATTGCGCAAATTGCTTAAAATGTTTAATGTGAATACAATTATTCAAACACAACAAACTACACCGAATACAAATACGCTCAATAACGCCTCAAACGAGAATAGTGAGAGTGAACGCCATAGCCAGTAAGTATTGCTAGATTTACGGATAGAAATACAACAGCCAGAACCTACATATACATATACCAAACAGGTTCCACGAACAGACATTAGTCAAGGAATTTTGTCGTGCAACACACCTGGGGAAATTGATTGAGGGCACCGTCAACGGCTTCCTGTCCAACTATAGGCGCACGCGCAAGCCGGAGGAGGCGCTCGCGCCGCTGCTGCTGCGCCTGGACTTTAACTACGTTGAGCTGGTGACTCACGCGCCGCAGCTGCTGCACCTGGCCGTCGAGGAGCCGCTGCAGTTTGCCGAGGCGGTCAAGTACTCCGTGTACGGGCAGGTGCGCGACTTGATCAAATCTAACGCCAGCACCAACGAAGGTTCTCTCAAGGCAATTGACATTGCGCAGCTGCACACGCAGTGGCGTCTGGTGGGTTTGCCACTGCAATCGAATCTGGTCTTTGATCCATCGCAGTGGCTGTACCCACTTGGCTTGGCTCTGGTGGATGGCATCTTGTCCGCCTATACACTGCCGGAGATATTGGTGTGAGTCGAAAATGTATAGACTATTTGGTGTTTGCCAGACCTTACGTATCAGCAAGGCTATTGTACCTTGATCCTAATGCTGTTTCCTCTTGTAGACTGCAATCGATTTGGTACTGCTCCAGCGGTTGTATGCGGAATGCCATTCAGACCAGCTCCACCGATGGTGAGTTAACTCCCTTGATCTCCGTCCCTCAGCACAAACAAACAAATCTCCGTAGACCGTAGATGTGAATCAAAGTGGGCGTTTCCTGTGTGTGAAACGCCACAATAGTTTCTTCGAACGTTTGCTGTTCATTCAGTCTCAATTCGTCTCATATTTAAGATCTTCTCTAGCATTATTCAAAGATTGTAAATTTCATATATTGTATTTGTTTTCCTATCTGTTCTGCCTTGAATCGTCGATTCTCCAGCGCCGTTGTGTCCAAACTGCTCACGTCCTATGAGTGAATACCAAAAGCTGCGCGTAACTGAGAATTATCGCTTGATCGCCGTCTTACCCAACGCCTGCGCGCAGACGCCACGAACTGTGAATCGCATCTATCGGCCCATACTGGTGCGTTTGCGTGGTGAGTCCAATCAAAAGAAGCTATCGAAGGTACACGTAATAACTGCTTTCCACTGCCAGCTCATACGTACGATTGTGATCTGAAGCTGGGCGGCAATTACTTGATCACTGGCCATTACTGCGGCACAGCTAGCACGTATCAGTTCGAAGCATGCCATCTAAGAAGAGCTTGAGGAGCTCACAGAATCGTCGTCAGCCCGTGCAGCTGATTGACTTTCTGCGCGCTGACGCCGAGCCGACCACCAGCTGCCCATCAAATGTGTTAGTATTTAGCTTTAATCCAGTATCAAGAATCGGGTACATTCACTGCCTCACTCTTCACAGCTCAAATGTCAGTCCTGTGGTCAGCGCAGTTGAAGCCTCGTCAACTGGTGAATCGCAGCGTTTCATGGTGTCCGGCAATCAAGAACTTAGCTTTACTCCCACCGATGAGGACTTCCCCGCTGTGGGTACCGTACGCAAGAAGCCGAAGCCAAAGCCTGTTCGAGCTCCGTACGTTGCCCCTCCTGACTCACAGACACCTTTGCCAGTACTGGCTCCGACCAATAGCCCGCGTATTGCTGGGGGCGCTCAGGCTCATCCGACATCCTCAATGAGCTCGCTCGACAAGCAGCAAGTGGTTAACAAATGGCTCAAGTCTGTGCAGCAGCCTATGGTTAGATCTCAGCAAATTCAAGCGCCTATTTGGCAATCCGGGCTTTCGGAATACGAGCCTAGCATCAGCGCCCCCGCAGCCGCCCCGCAGGCTGAACCAGAAGTAAATGAGGATTCTGCGCCAGCCGTCAGCTCCAACCACTTAACTGGCCAACAGGAACAACAGCCGCAGATCATACAAATTGTGCCACACCCGCACCCGAATGTGTCCTCTTCCTTGCCGGTGCACAATGTCGTGCACAACGCACCCAACGTGCGTTCCATGTCTGGCGATGGCGCCAGAGCTGTGATGGCTGTTCATGACGCAGAGAATGTGCAGCCACCGAGTCGCCACTGGCGTCGCAACGGGCGTCGCATGCAACGCGAGCAACCGGTACGTCGGGAATATTCGGGCTTGCCGTCGCGACTACCCGACGAGTTGTTCATGCCGCCCAGTCCTCCACGTAACGAACCTCAGAACGATGATGCGTCCTTTATGCAGGAGCTGCAGCAGGCGGTGGCCGACAACGCAACGCCATCGCAGTCAGAGTCCCAATCCCAACTCGAAAACATCGCCGCACGCAGCACGCTCAATTGGAACGCCAGCGTATTTTTGCCCAATCAGCAAACAGCGCCGACGGCCACCACGCCCTCAAGGATTACCGTAAGCGAAACATTACAATTTGATGTTGCTCTTTTATAACTTTTACACACTTGCAGGAGCGGCGTCGTCGTCAGCGTTTCCATCGCACGCTGAAGCCGAATGCGCTGTTCGAGCTGGTCGCGCTGCCAGCCGAGGGACTGACACAGACATTGACGCCAATGCAATCGCAATTTACTGCCAACAGGCAGGCATCGGGCGCCACATACAATCTGACTTATAGTCCACCGGAAGCACCACTGGCTGCCGCAGGGCCAGGCGCCCATCAGCTGTCGCCAATACAGAACAGCTCCAGCAATGCCAACCGGTCGGTTTTTCGGCTCAGCAGCCTCCCGATCACGGGTATTGGGACGGGCAGCAGCAACAGTACCACCAGCAGCAGCAGCAGCAGCGGCGGCATAACGGTAACAATCTCCGACGCCAACGACGCTTCTGATAACATGTTGCATAGTCGACCTCTGTTGGACATGGATCCGTCAACTCAGCAATCTGAAACGTCTCTATTCCTCGAACCGGCTACTATAGACTTGAGCCCGAAGTTTGGCACTGATCGACTGACGGCCGAGAGGAGGAACACCGGTCCGCGTCATGTAATATTTGTAAAGTGCGAGAATCCACAGCGTTGCAACATCGAGGTCGATTTGAATTTCATGCCACCAAGCATCAAGAAGCTGCACAGCCTAATCTGTGCCAAGTACTCGGACTACGCCTTTGTCTATGCGCTGAGTGCGCAGCTGTGCCAGGAGTGTGTGCCCATGGAGTGCTATGTCTACCTCAAGATGGCGCTCCTGTGTAGCTTGGCTAGCCTGGACCTGGACGAGACACGTGCTCCTATTTCCCTGTGCGTCATCTGCACCGATAGCTATATGGCCCATCTGCTGCTGCACCATGTCGGGCAACTGGCGCCCCGTTTCATTGGACCCCACGAGGGGGTCCTGGAGTCGATGCAGCAAACGGCGCTGCCGTCGCGCTACAAGTGGGTTACGGCAAGCCCCCTGCTGTTGGCCCAGCAGGGCGTCTACTACGCCGGCGACTGGAATCGATTGACGCGCGCCCAATGCGAGGAGCTGGAGAAATGCATTGAGAACGGGAGCGTGCCGGTGCCGCAGCTGCAGAGCGAGCAGCCGCTCGAAGCGGCCATTTGGACGTACTGGCAGCCGGAGAATGCAGCCAACCAGGCAACAGCGTTTGCCAAGCTTTGTCCGTGAGTTGATGAATTGGAACCTATATATAAAACATATATTTACCAATGCCCTTTCAGCATCTTTGGGCTACCTGTGCACATGGGCGAGCAGGAGAAGGAGACGCTGCTGGACTTTGTGCTGAACCAGCACCAACGAGACACCCCAGAGGAGATACACGATGTATTTAATATACCCAAAGATGACGTACAAACAATGCTCAGCTTTCTCCATCAGCGCCAGGTGGCCTTCACCGTGGAGGCGGAGCAATTGCTGCAGAAGTATTATGTGGTCTCGCGCAACGAGCAGCCGAGTGAGCGCATCTTCCTTCTCATTTCGATTCATGTTACTCATGCTCTCTCTCTCTCTCTCTCTGTCACTCTTGCAGCCGCATTCAGCAGCAAGACTTACATTGTCTTGAAGCAGTTTGCTGAATCTATTGCCAAGCTGGCCATGCGACTGGATGTGCTCGAGGCCGACGTGGTCGTTGCCATCTTCCATTGCGAGAACTTTGTGCGCAGCATCTTTGGCGCCGGCAACTGGCCGCCGCCGGCTGTTGTCAACTTCAATGTGATCTCCCGTGTGGATCCCTACATGAATGAGTTTACGCGCTGGCTATATCAGTATCTGGATCGCTACGAGGACAACAAGGGCAACGAAGACGACGGAAAAGCACAGGCAAAACGCCAACGTCTTGACAGCTCCTAGGAATATGTAGAGTAAACGAATGCTGCACAGATGATGTTAATAGTTAAGCTTGAAGTATATATATCTCTATATATATATATATATGTTTGCATATAAACGAACGAGGATATCTGTGCAGCATTCAAAACTGTTTATAATTAGAAATCTGGAAAACTATATTTAATAATTGTTATTGGCATAATATATATATATATATATATATATATATATATATATATATATATATATATATATATATATATATATATGTATATATATATATATATGTATATATATATATATATGTATATATATATATGCTATTAAGTTGTATTCGAAATAAAGAGAAATGTAATAAAAATTTGTGTTCGATTTAAAAACAATTCTTTATTTGCTATTTTGCCGTAGCGACGACTTACATTTGCATAATTATTTTAGATATTTGTAATTTTCATTTAATTATGTTAATAGTGTTCTTTTGATTATCGTTTTATCAGTTTGTTGTTGAATTCGATTTCATATCTCAATTTCAATTTCACTTCAACATCTTTGCTGTTACGCGCAATTTTATAAAAAATACAAATATTTATTGTTGCATAAAGTTAAATATGTTCACATCGAAACTTCAATAGTAAAGACATAGTCAGATAGATTCATTTGGTTAATAGATATAAAAAATGATTGTATAAAGTAGTTGATGAAATGGTTGCGTTATATGCGTTGGGCTTGTCTGTCATATATATGTATATGTATATGTGTATGATATATATGTGTTGTATATATGTATATATAAATATAATGCTTAGTTTACTAAAATTATGACAAATTAAAAGCATACAAAATACATTCTTCACTTTGGTCCAGTACTGAAATCTCGGATTTCGTTAGTTTCCAAAATAGTGTATAGTTTCTTGGTATTTTCCTTTTTACATACAGGTTTTATGTAAGCTAACCTAACGACTCTATATTTAACTCTCTTACGTATCTACAAGTTTACAATTTAGTTGAGCTAAAACCATTTCAAGTATATGTGTATTAAGCCCCACACAGGGTTTCCTCCATCTCCGCGTTCTCTATCAATAGTCCAAGTTTCCCTGTGCGCCCGTTATGATGGCATCGATCCAGATGCGCGCCGCTGCGTCGGAAGCCGCCTGCAGATTGTAGCTACGCTTCTTGGTCTTCACGATGAATGTGCAATGCGGCCGACCGCTCTTCGAGGCATTCAAATGATCCAAGTACACCTCGTCAATGGTCTAGGAGTGGAGAGAGGGTAAGGATTAGTGAAGCTCCAATGGCACTGTCTGATCTCTTGACTTACGGCAAAGTAGGCACCGCCTCGCGGCTTCCGCTCCGACTTATCCGAGTAGTAGATGAGCGCGCTGCGCTGTCTGTCCAGCACAAACCAGCGACGCGACCAGGCATGAAACGTTGCGCCCAATTTGTGCAGGTAACTGAGCATATAGATATCATTAATATATATATCTATATTTATTTATATGTTTATCTTACCCGCGACAGCTGTGCGCGTCGACGAACACATGCGGGCAGAGGTCGATCTGGTGGCCGGCCGTCTCGATGTGGTGCCGCAGATTCAGATCCGGTGAGAAGATGGGCAGGTAACGTGTCAATGGGCGCTGATGTTTGGGCAGCGCACGTTTACGTTCGCCGCCATTGGCGCTGGCGCTGCTGCTGCCGGTGCCGGCGCCACTGCTGGTGCCACTGCCCGCCGACGCCGTGTCCTGTGAGTTGCTGTTGCTGCTCGCGCGCTTGTTGTCCGTCACGCCGCCGGCATCGCCGTTGGCGGCGGCAAACTTGGGCGCTTCAATGGCCGCCTCACAGTTGTTCGCCTCCGACAGCGGGCGCGGACTGCGCGCCACTGTGCCGTGAGCAGCGCCAACGACCACAATTCCATGATGCTCCAGTTCCGGCTGCGAGTGACGTTGCTGTGGACAACAAAACGAGCGCAATTAATTCAGTGTGCGGCGAGCGTTGTAAGTGGGCTAAACTCTATAAATAGCCAGTCGCATAACCAAAGCAAAACATCTCCCTCCCGCTAGCTCCCTCCCTCTCTCTCTCTCTGTCTCCCTCGCTCTCTCTCTCTTTCTTTCTATGTCAAAGACAAAGCTGCGCATTCCGCTGGCCAGTGGCCAATGGCCCATGGACCAGTCCGCTTAACCCCTAAATGGGTCTAGGTGTTAATAATCTTGAGCATATGTAATCATTAGCTGATTTCTTGAAGAGGCAGCTAGACTATATATATATATATATATATATATATATATATATATATGTATGTATATCTTCAAATATATGAAAGTAATGAATCAATTGATAAACTATATTCGATTGATATATAGCTATAAAAGCAAGCTATAACTATAGAGCGAGAGAGGGAGTGGAAAGAGAGTTAGAGGTAAGTTGAAGTTTAGCCAAGGGCAATACATACATACATACATACATGCATACATACATACATACATACATACATACATCATATATGGTTTAGTTTAGCTTAGTTCAGTTTAACACTTGGCAAACATGAAAACGTAAACATTTAATAATTTATTTACATTTTATTTAGATAAAATCGACATAAAATGTTCCAACTAATTGTTAATTAGTGCACAGACTAAAACAATGCGCACTCAAAGATAGTTTGTGTTTATAATAAATAAATATATATATAGCCATATAGTATTTGCGCATTGAATGGGAGCTTAAGCAAAACTTGCGAATGAGTGGGTCGGAAAACTAGGGTAAAATAACCAAAAATAGAAAAAATAGGCTAGCAAAATATTTTTACAAATTATAGATATTTTTAATAAATTAATTTATATTTTGTTCTTTTTTTTTTAAATATTTTTTTTCTAAGAACTTTTATTTTAATTTTTCTTATTATTTTTATTATTTACAAATATTTATTTTTTAAATTGTTTTTTTTTTTTATTATTTTAATTTTTAATTTTTTAAATTATTTTTGATTTTCTTTTATTATTATAATTTTTATTATTTGATTAGACTTTTTTAACTATTTTATTTTATTATTATTTGTTCTTTTTTTTATAATTTTTTTTATCTTACTTTAATATAAATATTATTATTAAATATTTAAATATTGTTTATCATTTTTTTTTTTTATTCTATGTGATACCATAATAATACTATTCAAGAAAACTTATAGAAGAGATTTCTCTATATGAAAATCGAGTTTCCTGATCAGAAGTCAGATAGTTAACTCAGATAGATAAGGCACACACACACCTACACCCACACCCACACCCACACACACACACTCACTAGATAATAGAGTTCGTTGCGCTGTCTGGCATTCGCATCCATGCGGCGATGCTGCACATAGGTCATCCAGACGGACATGCTGATGATCCTTGCTTTGATCTGCCTTGTCAATTAACCGTTAATTAGTTTTGACGTGTTTTTTAGGAATTTGTGGAACGCGCTCTTCGACAGACTGCTAGAACCGTGCGTAACGAACCGTTTGCGAGTGCGGAATGCCGAAACCACAAGAAAACAAAAAGAAAAGCCGATGAAAACAAACGTGAATCTATGGCCAGAAACGAAACGAGGCGCACACGAACATTGTCCAGTCGAGGCTCTGGACCGGGCTCGGGATGCGAGATGCGAGAGTTGCCGATCGGCCGATTATAATGGTAAGCGTAATGGGCCAACACAATTTATGGGGCTATTGGCGCTGTGCGAAGATGCTGGCAATGATCATCGTTGGTACTAGAACCGAAACTTGTAAACAACATTTGCGATCAAGGTAAACAACAACAACAACAACTAAAGCAACAACAACGACAACTAAGAAGTGCGCATAACGAGCAACGGACAGAAACTGACGACCGCAACCGAAAATCGTCGGCGGCGCATTTGAAAAGAAAAATATTATAAACTTATTAATAAAGTGTGTAGTTCATATAGAAAGGAACAGTGAGACGCGAAACGGAACGGAACGGAATGGAACGGAACATTTGCCAACGCTGACTCGATGGGCACATCAGAGGACTGCGGGGGCGATCCGATTTTAAAATAAACATCGCTAAAAAGAAATGGACAAAAAGAAAACGCAGAAATATCCAAAATAGCAAACAAATTGTCGAGGCGCTGAATAACTGAATAAAACTCGTGACTAACTACCTGACGATCGATTGGCTGAGAGGCTGTCATCGTGCTGGCGTTACGATCCAAGGTAAGAGAGAGGACGGAGAGTGTAGAGATGGATATAGATGTAGAGGTGGAATGTAAGGATGGAGTGTAGAGATGGAGTATAGAGTGTAGAGTGTAGCGAAGGAGTGTAGATTGTAGAGTAGTGTAGAGATAGATATATAGATGTAGAGGTGGAATGTAAGGATGGAGTGTAGAGATGGAGTATAGAGTGTAGAGTATAGAGATGAAGTGTAGAGATGGGTTATAGAGTAGATTGTAGAGAAGGAGTGTAGAGTGTAGTTTAGAGATGGATGTAGATGTAGAGGTGGAGTGTAGAGATGGAATGTAAAGATGGCGTGTAGAGATGGAGTATAGAGTGTAGAGTATAGAGATGAAGTGTAGAGATGGATTTTAGGGCGTCGAGAATGGAACACACAGAAAAATAAATATAAAGTGAGAGAGCGAGAGAGAGAGAAAGTGGAGGTATAGAAGATAGGTATAATTAACTAATAAATGGTAAAAGATATGGGCGGCAGAGAGAGCGACAGAGAAAGATTAGATGTCATCCATAGGCTATACAAGTATTTAGATTAAATTAATTTTGGAGTACCCCCAGCAATCCAAGAACTTCGACCGCCGTATTACGCTACAGATAGGACTTGGATTACGTATCTAGAAAATATAATTTCTAGATTACGATTACAGGAAGTGAGCAGCAACAGGTAAATAACCTGCTTTATCTCTCTGCCTTATGATTTGCTTTCATATTTAAGTAGGAATTTCTATATAATATATATATGTTTAGCTATTACCTAATAGGGCTCTCTATTTGCTTGCCATTTATCTTAGCGTGAATTCCTAACAGTTTTTACTGTTTTCTTATCGTTGGCAAAACGTTGCGATTATGAATTGAGAGACTAGAAAATACCTCTTGTCTTGAGCTGATATGATATGATATATCATATATATATAGGTATATATGATACGACATATGATATAGCATATGTATGCACTTTCCTTTATATTATTGGCATATGAACAGAACTACAGGGTATTTGAGCAATAACCGCTTCATAACCGATTGCAGCACAATTCAAGTTACACGTTAAGGGAATTACTGTTGCCCGCTTGCTTATGGCCGACTCGTGTTTACACACTCGACAATAAATATGCCACGCCCACACCTCCTACCTCCCACCACACAGTAGTGTAGTAATTGTATTGGCAGAGATTAAGCAGAGGCGAATCATCAACGAGGACCACATAAAGCAGCTGAATGAATGTGGGCTTTGGGTCTCGAAGCAATTGCTTTTGAGTATTTACAAATTACACAGGTGTGTGGGCGCCCCAATGGGCTGACCTCGACAGGTAATAAGGCGAGCGGGAGGTGGGGGTTGCACACGTAAATTGAAGAGTTTTGGTTTGGCTTTGAATTGCTTTGCTTTAGCTATGGCCTAGGTTAACTTTCTGGTCCACTCACCTGTTGACTTGCTGCTGCTGTTGTTGTTGTTGTCGTTGTCACTGGCGTTGTTGTTGTTGTTTGCGGACTAGCTGCGCTGCCATCAGCTGACGCACTGGTCTCCTTATCATGTTTTGTCTTTTGCTGCTGCTGAGCTGTTTCACCGTTGAGCTTCTGCAGTTCGGCTTTGTCAAACAGTTTGGCATCTTTGCCGCCGCTGCAAGTAGAAGAAGAGGAATCAAGTTTATTGGCTTCACTTTCGTTTTTATCAAAGCGAGAGAGAGAGAGAGCGAGAGTGAGAGCCGTACCAACATGGAATCAGTGCATTTAGCTTATCCATTTCGATGACTAATGCAGCCTGCGGCACTGCGACAGCGACGACGACGACGACGACTGACTAAGCAACTGGCGCTGCGTATCGAAAGCAGACGTCGAATCGGAATAGGAATCGGAATCGAGTGCGGTATGGATGAGGCCGGCGGTCACAATGCACAAATGCGACGTCTGGCAAATAAATGAACGCGCGCTCACAGACTTGTGTGAGGCAGCAGATACGAGTGACACACAGAGAGATAGAGAGAGAGAGGGAGAGCGAGCGAGTGAGCGAGAGTGGCGCAAACAAGCTGTTGATAAGCTTATCAGCAGAGTGACAGCAGCGACAGCGACAGCGACGTTGGCAGCGTTTGTAAGTGCAGCACGCTTGAGTTTCAGGTGTTGTCGTCTTCTAACTGGCTGGCTAACTGACCGACCGACCGACCGACCGACCGGCGATCTTCGAATAACTGCGAGAGCGACAATCGGCATCGAATTCGGTAATGGGTGTCGTGTGTCGCCGTCAATGAGTTAACCAAAAACCACACAAATCAACACACGCACAACAACTCTCTCCCTCTCCCTCTCTCTTTCTCTCTCTCTCTCTCTATATATATATATAACTCGCTTTGTTTGTTTCTCTAACAATTTTAAAATCGACACGTAATTTGAAAACTAAAAACCAGTTTTATTTTCGATCTTAAACACAGTCAGCCGCAGTCAGCGGCGCAGTCGCAGTCGCCGTCGCCGTCGACGTCGGCGTAGTCGCATTGTTTTGCTATTAGCAAATAATTTGATTAATTATAGAGTCAGCGGGTTGAGTGTGCACGCCACCCAAAAGGCATTTACACTGCGCAACATAAAAAAGAATGATTTAAAAAATAAAGTTTTAAATATTTATGTTTTTAATATTTTGTAAAATAAATTTGAGTAATATTAATTTTTTGTTTTTTCATAATTTTTATTTTTACCTTTTGGTTTTACGTGTTTAATTTTTGTAATATTTTAATATTTTTTTATTTTTAAATTTTTAATATGTTTTTTCTGTATTTAATTTTTTTATACATTTAATATTTAATATTTAATATTTAATATTTAATATTTAATATTTAATATTTAATATTTAATATTTAATATTTAATATTTAATATTTAATATTTAATATTTAATATTTAATATTTAATATTTAATATTTAATATTTAATATTTAATATTTAATATTTAATATTTAATATTTAAAATTTAATATTTAATATTTAATATTTAATATTTAATATTTAATATTTAAAATTTAATATTTAATATTTAATATTTAATATTTAATATTTAATATTTAATATTTAATATTTAATATTTAATATTTAATATTTAATATTTAATATTTAATATTTAATATTTAATATTTAATATTTAATATTTAATATTTAATATTTAATATTTAATATTTAATATTTAATATTTAATATTTAATATTTAATATTTAATATTTAATATTTAATATTTAATATTTAATATTTAATATTTAATATTTAATATTTAATATTTAATATTTAATATTTAATATTTAATATTTAATATTTAATATTTAATATTTAATATTTAATATTTAATATTTAATATTTAATATTTAATATTTAATATTTAATATTTAATATTTAATATTTAATATTTAATATTTAATATTTAATATTTAATATTTAATATTTAATATTTAATATTTAATATTTAATATTTAATATTTAATATTTAATATTTAATATTTACTGAAAATCTTCAAGCATTTGCTGCACAGTGTAAGGGTGGATGCATCGCAGCTTGTGTCAGCTGCACAATTAATTAAGATAGGGTCAAGCATGTGGAACGAAGAGTGCGCTGGCGCTGGCGCTGGGGGTTAGGCAACGTGAACTGAGCTGCCATGGAGCCGACTTCAGCTGCATTTAAGCCGCGTTGATTCAATTAGAGCAAGCGAGCGGAAGGACGGCCAGATAGACAGACGGACGGACGGAGGGAAGCCGGAGCTGCGGCGAGGGGGCGGGGCAAACTTTGTGGTGGTAATGGAACATTCACTCACTTGGCGTTCAGTGGAGCGTGCTTGGGTGGTGGTCGTGGTGGTTCAATCGTTGCCTCTGTTGTCTGCTGCATGGAGAGCAGATATTGTGTGCGTGCTTCGTCGTGGCTCTTCTTCTTCAGATCGTATATCTTTTGGCGCTCGTGCTCAATGACCTGGTGACCTATAAATATATATGTGTACAGACAACGTTATAGTCTTTAGAAACTGGAGTTGGGTTTGCTTGTTGCGTCTCTTGCCTTGCTGGGCCAGCAGCAGCTTGCGATTGCGTTCGATCTCTTTGATGCTGTCGAAGATCTTGGTGCTGGCTCCTTGGCTGGTGGAAATGGGCGCATCGTTGGCTACCTTGCAGCTGCGATCGATGTCATCCTGAGAGGGCACACGTCGCTCCAGCGGATTCACTTCGAATCGATCGCTGCGCAGCGATAAATTGAAGCTAATCTGTTCGCAACTGCCGGCATCGTAGATCTGCAGCGGAGCTCGCTTCGGCGTGCTCGTCACCTGCCCACCGTGCGGCAGTTCGATCTTATTGTTGGTGTGGAACATGTTCTCGTTGACGCTCTTGGACATTAGATCCTCCTGAGTGTGCCGCTTGGCGCACAACAGCTCAGCGGAGCCAAACAGTGACTGGGACATGACGCCGTTGACCAGATTACTGCTGCCATTGGCGACGGGCGAGCTGCGGCCGCTGGTGGACTCATCCTCCTCCGGCTCACTCCGTCCCATCTGTATGCGCAACGATGCCAGCTCCGTTTCCAAGATCAGACGCTGCTCCTGTCGCTTCAGCTCCTCGTGGCAAGCATGATGCTCCGACTCCTCCTCGAAGTACTGAAACTCCAAATCCTCGAATGCCTTGCGATCGCTGTCCAGCGACTCGCACACATGCTCCAGCTCCTCCTTCAGGCAGGCATTGTTCGGCTTCTGCTTCAGCATGGCGCGCAGTCTGACAAAAAGCACAGAAAAAAGATTAGATATTCCGTACTTGCTTAACTCCGGAAAAATTTCCGACAGAAACTAACGACAGCTCAGATTTCAGTTAGCAATTGAGAAAATCAACTGAAAGCAGTTCCCATATCAGTATATAATTCTCGATCAGTATACCTGCTGTCAGTCCTACCTATTGTCTCAAAAGTTCCGGTATTTCCTGGTCTTAAGTCTTAAATCTTCTAGGCTCTATAATGCTGGACCGTTCTTCCTGTTATAGATAAAGCCTTTAGTTTTGATATGGTTTCATTTACCCAAGAATTTGTTATTCATCAAACTGATTAAGGGTATCTTCACGTCGTTGATACTGAATCATGCCTTATCAATCTATTTTTGTTTTGTTTTCTTTAATGAATATCCACCCTATAAAGCAGTCAGTTGATTTGCATATTTGTAGCTTAGACATATGCCCCGACTATCGGCTGGGAACTATAAACTTTTACGAGCTGTTTCTCCGAAGTTTCAGAGACAATGAATCAGCTCAGTTCTACAATCGGAGTTTTACTACCCAAATTTTGTATGCAAATGGAATATTTGTTATTCCGTTCAAGATCAAGATCAATGTCAGATGTCTGACTTTCTTATAGAATTCTAAATTACTGGGTGTTTCCTTGACTGGGTTTTTAGTCAACTCAGCTATTTGGATTGACAGGGTATCTTCTTAATAGAACTTATTCTGCTGATTTACAGGGTACAGGCTGATGTATTCATCAGAGCTATTATACTTAACAGGGTATCTACTTAGCTGGTCAGCTGATGCTATTGGATTGACAGCTCATCGCCTCAATTGATCTACACATTCCGCTGAGCTATTTTGATTTACAGGGTATATTAGTACACTGAATACTTTGTCTATGCTTCCTGTTTACATACTTTGATTTACAGGGTATTCTCTACACATTCAACTAAAACATTCAGCTGTTACATTTGAATCTACGGGGTATCTCCTAAACATAATATCTTGGGATTTAGAGTTTATGTCCCTACATATCCCCATAGATACATACATATATATCCCTATAGTCTTACTTAGTCAACTGATCCTGTTTCATTTCGATGGACTGCTTCAGCTTGGCCTGTTGATTCTCCTCCATCACGCGGGTAGAATTACGCTGCGCCTCCAGCCGATGAATGCGATTCTGCAGGGCCAAGAGCTGCTGGCGCGGAGTCGACACGGGCTTCGCTGTGGACGTGGCTGGCTGCTGTTCAGCTGCCTGCGCCGGCTGCAAGCAAAGTCGAGACTTTAGTGATATATGGGGAGGGAGTATATGCATTATAGATACCTCGTGATTGTTCGTGGTGGCATCTGGCAGTTCGCCCAGCTCCTGTTTGAGCTGCTTGTGCCGCTGATCCAACTCGCGCCGCTTACGCTGCTCCACATTGATGCTGCGCGGCGCTGGCGCCGGCTTGCGACTGGGCTTGGGCGATTGACTCGAGGATTCGTTCAGATTGAGCGTCAGATTGTTGATATTCTTATTGGAGCGCTTGGCGGGATGTTGCTGCTGATGCAGTTGCTGCTGCTGCTGCTGCTGCTCGATCTGCTGCTTGCGCTCGAACGACTTGAAGAGCTGCTCATAGTCCCGCTGCTGATTGGGTGCCGGCGGCTTAGGGGCCAAAGGTGGCTTGACCAACGTCGGCACCGTCACCGGTGTCGGCGTGGAGCTGGCCAGCGCAAAGGCGCTGCTAAAGGATGCATCCTTCTTGGGCGACATGCAATTGGTGCGTATTTTGGTGCGCGGACTTTGTGGCACATACTTGGTCGTGCCGCTGGCCGCCAACAGATTCTCCGACGATGAGGCAGCGACTCCACTACCAGCTCCAGCTACTCCGGCTGGCCCAGACACATGCAGCTGGCCATTGATCTCGACACGATTGGGGCCCAGCATGCGAACATTCTCATAGCCGGACGTGCTGCTGACCAGCGCCAAATTGGAGCTGCTGCCCGCATGCTGGGGAAACGTTGGCTTCTTGTCCCGCGGCAGTGACCCGTTCGTCTTGATGCGATTCTGGACAATGGGCGAGGAGGTGATGTTGCCAGCGCTGGCATTGTGCAGCGCATGGCTGCTGCCGCTGTTGTTGGCGCTGTGCTGCAGCAGCTGCTGCTGCTGCCGGTCCGCATACTCCGTGCAGATCTTCAGCATGTCCTCCAGCTCGGCGCCGCTGTTCAGCTCCGTATTGATGCCGTTCATGGCAAAGATCTGCAGCCCGCCGGCGGTATAGGTTCCTGGCTTGGGATAACGATCATAGCGATCATTGTTCACCTTGCCCAAGAGCTCGGGCTGTGCTTGTTGTTGCTGCTGCTGTTGCCCCAACTGCTGCTGCTGCTGCTGCTTGAAGACAGCCGCATTGCTGGGGATGTTGCAGTAGCCGGCATTGTGGCCAATTCCATTGGCTGCGCCGCTGCTGTTTAGTGTTTTGGCATATTGATTGTTTAGTTGCTTCTCGCCGCGATGATTCTCGGCCAGATTGCGGGCAAAGCTCGCATATTTCTGGCCAAGCACATCGCGCGCGGGCATGTTCACGGTGACCAGATCGGAGCTGAACACCTTGGGGCACTGCACCCCGTGCAGGTCCATGCTGTTGTTGCCATTCCCGCTGTGCTTGATGGGATTGATGATGCTCTCGTAGAAGCTCTCCATCTCCAGTGCTTGGCTGTCGTTGGAGCGCGACGATTGCGTAAAGTCGATATGTGGCATGGAGATGCGCTCGTTGGAGCCCATGGCTGAGCGCATCATTTGCGCCTCGTCCGGATTGTTGAAACGCAAGTAGTTGGAGTTGCCAATGGTTATCATGGCACCTTGGGTCAGTTTCGCTTCCTCCACGTCATCCAAAGGAGCGCCGTCGATTAGCAGTCGCGCCTCCTTCTCCGGCACGAGAGTCACCTCGTTGCCCTCGCTTCTGTATATGGTGCAGTGTAGGGGACGAACGCCGCTCCCGTTAAGAGATATACTACAGTTCGGCGCCGATCCGATTGTTGTGTCGCCTGTCAATAAAACGATTGTTGTTAATGTAACGAACAAAAAAATTCCATAACTGTAATTGTAGCAGTCACTCTGACTGTAAACTCTAACCGTTATTTCAACTTTTGTTGTTGTTGTCGCCCGTTTTACCGTTGCGACAGCCGCTCTCGTTCGCACGCACGTGCGTTCGGCTTGCGATTGAGCGAGCAGCGCAGCAACAGGCTGAGCCGAACCGGGCTGAGCTCTGACAACTGCGTGCGCTCTTATCTCGCGCTCGCGCGGAGCGCAACAACAGCAACAACGGCAGCACGACGTCCTCGTCAAGGCATGTTACCGTTTTACCGTTGTTCCGTGTCAAAGATTATGCACACTGGACTGAACTTTATTTGCCTGGCAGCAATAATTAAGTGATCCTAAATCCCTGAATTGGCTGTATAAACAATTGACTAATTGTTCATGTCAAATATATGTAACGGTAATAAACATATCAATTCAAATATATTTATTTAAATTCAAAATTATTTAAATAAAAATGTATTTTCCAATGGAAAATTATATAAATAAATTAAGTTATGCAATTAAAAAATAATATATATATATATATATATATATATATATATATATATATATATATATATATATATATATATATATATATATATATATATATATATATATATATATATATATATATATATATATATATTTATTTATTTTTTTTTTTTTTTTTTTTTTAATATGAAATCATAGTTTGTATTATTTATTATTTTTTTTTTATTTATTGAAATATTTTATTCAAAATTTAAATAATTTTTAAAAAGATTCATTATTTTTTCTTTTCATTTCAACTAAATTTTAACGCATAATAAAAGTACACTAATAAAAAAGTCAATTTATAGTTTTGCAATTTAGTTTTACTCAGTTCCGAAATATTCGAAAGCTTGCTACGCCTCGATATAAGGCTTACACGCATAATCTTTAAGGCCGCTATCTTTATGATGGTATTTTGCCATATATAATTGCTAAGATCCTAAAAGCTTAGAGACTCGCTTCAGGCACACTGTGCGCGGATCTTATCGCAGCGCACAATAAGAGCACCGAAAATGCGTGTTGTTGTTCTTATTGTTGCTGTTTCTCATTTTTATTTTGTGCGTTGCTTTCGCGCGCGTTTGCATTTGCCTTTTGAATTGTTTTCTTGAATTTGAGCTTCTTGAGTTTTGCTTATCGGCTTACAAATGACCTTGGCGGGCATATGTATGTATATGTACCTATGTATGTGTATACATATACTCACCTATATGTATGTAGTGTATGGTCACAGCGGTGCTGAGACGTCCGCCGCCCAGGCTAACCAAATGTGGATCAGAGGCAGCAACACGCAGCGACGGATCCTTTTTCGTCAATGACATCTGCAAGCGAGCGAAAGAGAAGTACGATCGATCAGTACGAATTTGAATGCGAAAAGGGGAGAGCGAAAACGAGACAAGATGACGCCGATGCGTGCATTTGGCAAGGCGTGAAATTGTCAACTGAGCTGGCGGTTGTCGGCGCTGAGCCCAAGCCAAACACAAATATAGACACATATGTACATACATACACAGAGACACACACACACACATGCACACAGCTAGAAATGCACCTACACACGCATGCGCAGCTGCTCTAAATTGCTTTTGTTTTGTTTTCCTTTATGCGTAATGAAACAGGACGCGCGCTCGCTCGCTCGCTCGCTCCCCCACTCTTACTCTCACTCTCACGCACACGTATGCATGCACACTTATGGGAAGTGCGCGCGCTACGACAGACACGTGCGTGCGTGCGTGTGTGCGCGCGCTCTTTTGCCCACAGCTGTGCGCTTAGATGCTGTTGCGAGGCCGGCGTTGCCAGATCGTTAAAGCCCATAGGAAATCAATTGGAAAGCTAATCAATCAACGGCGTTGGGCAAATAAATAAAGAATGTGGCGTTTGATAACACACACACACACGCACACGCTCACATATCATACACACTATGGGGGAGACATGGAATGTAAGCGAGCGACACAACACTCATTTAAGTTTTCACTTTTATTTTGGGCTCGGAAATGACTGCGGTGGGCCGTTTACGAAACGTTTCAAGCGCCAAATTGGGTCATAAACACCAATAGTGGCCGAGAGGCTACTCGAGACAGAGGGAGAGAGTGAGAGAGGGAGGTAAGGTGGGCGAGCAGACAGGAAGCTTAGTCAACGCAACAGCAAAGGCAAAGCGATTAAGCTACATCATCGTCATCATCATTATCATCAACAAAAGTATGTGTGCCTTGTATGTGTCTGTGTTTGTATGTGGGCCAAACGTATGGATAACTAAGAAATGAGAGCACCACGCTCGCTGCGCGCTGATAAAGTTTTCATTGGACACGCATCATTTTCATTTGTTACAATATGCTGTCATTGTTGTTGTTGTCACATCAACATTATCAGCAGTCTTTGCGTTGTTTGTTGTTGTTGCTGCTGTTGTCATTGCGCGTGTTATAATTACAGTTACAAGTGCGTATCTCTGCGCATGTGTATGTGTGTGTGCGACACACCGGCGCGGCATCGGTCAGTCTACATTTATGTAAACACACACACATCTATACACACATGCATATGCATACAATCACTTGCATGTGTGTGGACAGTAACTTCGTTAAGCTCTGCACGAATTGTGATTGTGTAATTATGCACATGTGGAACATATGGATGCGGATTCACTTTTGATATGTCGTGTGGATGCCATCGAAACAGCTGCATTAATTATGATTTAAATAAATTTCATGTTAATGCACACAACTAAACTCAAACTAAATCTAAACTGTTGTATTAACTATGGTTTAAACTCATTCCACATTAAATGCACGCAACTACACTTTATCTAAATCTAAACTCCTCTATTAATTATGAATTAAATGCATTCCACTTTGAATGCACGCAACTTGGCATCCACAATTCTAGTCGCGTGCTTCAACACTCGACACGTCTGTGTCTGGACTACCTTCCGCCCGGCTTAAGCTTGACAACTGGCTGTGGCCAGCAGCAATGGATCAGTTCCACTGCCATTCCCATATCCATTTGCCCATTACATTAAGCATTATGAAATGCATTTGTTTTGTTTTTATGGCTCACTTTGCAGTTGTTTGCGTCTTTTCTTTGTTTTCTGTTTTGAACGCATCTCACACGTCATCTTTGGCAGAGTCAGCGTCGTCATGAGACATACGAGCAGGACGAGCGGGTCTGAGCGGGGCGGGGCTGACATTAAGAGTGCCAAGATGTGTAATAAATAATCAACGAAAACAAAAACAACAACAGCAATGAGCTGCCAAATGAGTCAGACAACTGCTGCAATTACAACACCAAGAAGAAGAGAAACAAGAAGCAGCAGAAAGAAGAAAAGCAACAGCAACAACAACAAGAGTTGCGCAGATAGATTCCACAGCTAACTGTATTTGACGCTGCCTTTGTATTTTAAAGCGCTCATTTGCCATGAGCTGTTCGCTGCAATTCGAATGGGGCATATTAGTTGATGCAAATTAAACAATTAATTAGGAAATTGTATGATTTTTTGTTTTTAGTCACTGAATGAGTAAACAGAGCATCGTGCAGTTGGTCATAGGTAATTTTAATTTTTTTAATGGGGCATCCAAATTTAGTTAATTTGAGATAAGATAAAAGCCAAAGCAATATTCAAAGATACATAAACAACAACTTCCTTAAGTTACCAAATTTTGACTCATTTTCGAAATAAATTCGTTTGAATAAAATAAAATTGAGTTTTGTTTGAACAAAGCTAAAAATACTTTTGCTTTTAGATGCGTAGCGATGAGATGATTTAACCAGCCGGCGTTTAACCGGCTAATTAGGCACAATCTAAACAGATGTGGCGCGAGTTGGCGGCATAATGGACTCTCGCAATTTGATGT
Source organism: Drosophila peninsularis (assembly GCA_035047485.1). Lineage (NCBI taxonomy): Eukaryota > Metazoa > Arthropoda > Insecta > Diptera > Drosophilidae > Drosophila > Drosophila peninsularis. The sequence continues at coordinate 3,800,206 of JAWNPN010000041.1, forward strand.
TTGATAAAAAAGAGAGAGAAACAATAGCAAAAACAAAAACAAAGCCACCAAAACCACACTTCATCAGGAGAGATAGGAATTTGCGAAGCCACACAAACAATGGGACAGTCAACAGAAACCGTCAACGCAATTAACGTTTCATTTTTCTCTTCTTTATGCATATCTAACCTCCACACACACAGTTATAGATATCCCACAACTTACATATTGAAGTTCCAATAAACCGTTGGCCACCCATTTCCAACACATCCCGCAGCGCTGATAAATTGTTTGCTTTCGCTGCAGCCGCAGTTTCCTCTCCCTCTCTCGCTCTCTCCCCCACTCGCTCACTGGCAGGTCGTAAACATTACAGGAGAAATGAAAACGCATACATTGCCATTTTTAGTTGGCTTTATTTATAGAGCGCAAACACAAACACCGTTTCAATAATATAGTGCGGGCGACAGACAGAGAGAGGGAGAGACATAGAGCAAAATGAAAAGGAGGAAGGGGTGCCTGGAATGAGCAGGCAATCGGGCAGGCACTAACGCAAGCACAGGGACCAGTGTTGCCAATTTAGCTATGTTCTCGTCAAATGTGGCATTTTGCAAAAGCAGAAGAACTAATCTAGCGGATATTTTGAACTCTTGAATGGGAACAAAATTGATGATTTGATAAATGAATAAAAGTTGACGCAACAATTCTGGAAAATAAAATATACCACCAAAATTTCAAATTGTCGTCTAGCTATTTCTGGCTTTTTATTGACAGTTCAGCTGGCTTGTTGAAGCTGTGAAGAGTAGGCACAACACTGTCAGGCTGGCACTAGCGCAAGCACAAGCACACAGACGCAGCCACACATAGACTCACAATGGGACGAGTCAATGCATTAGCGCACCAACTGTCAATACTCTTATTTTCAATTGGCAAACGCCGGTTTTTTGGCCTGTCAAAGCATTTGGCTTTAATCTTTTACTTTTTTTTTGTATATTTATTTATTTCATGCTCATTTAGCTGGGATTCTGGACAAGGGCAACAGGCTGTGGGCGGGCTTAAAGCGTTCGCTAATTGAATTTGCCTGTTAAGACAAAATATTTGCGATGGCTTTACCGTGGGCTGAACAATATTTGTATGTGGAGCGCATATTTGTGTTGACTTTTTTTCTCTTATTATTATTATTTGTTTTTAGCTGTCAATGGGTTGGCGAAAAGTATGTCAAACATTTGGAGTGGTTTTGGCCAGAGCGTGGGCTTTTCCATTTTTCATTTCCAAGTGGACCTCACACTAGTTCTCAGCTTATTTTTCGTATAATTGCAAATTTCAAATTCCAACTTAAGCTGGTCTTTCAACCACTGTATTTGCTTTCGCATTCACTTGAACCGCCTACACTGATTATTGTATTGTCTTCCAGTGGAAGTTTTGCCTGGAAGCAGCTTGACCATATATATATACTCCTTTCGCACACGCTTAAGTGGATCGTATGATGAGTGGTGCAAGGGATACAGGGCGAGGTTTATAAGCCAATCTAGGCACTTACCTTGGGCCAGCAGCCAAATTGTGGATGACATTTTGGGTTAGACATGCAAACTGGTTTTTCTACACAAATCAAATGTGACACATGGCGGACACAATTACCAAAAGTACACGACGTGTACAATGTCTTTATAATTATATATGTATGTATGTGTGCTAATAAAAATAAACATTTACCTACACAAACTGCGCAATTTGAATAATAATAAAAAAAATAGCATGCAGAGCATAGCCAAAATAAAAACATATATTTTTTTATATTTAATTTGAGGCCGCTGGGGTCGACGACAAATCTAAATACAAATCGCGCGCGATTTTATTCGCGTGCGTTTTTTATTTTGTTTATGCTTTGTGAAGGTCACTCAGGCAGCAGTAGCAGCAGTGGCGCCGACGCCTGCGCAGAGAGGCCGTACAATTTACATACAGATATGCATATATGACAAATATCCCCTTCGAACGTGCGTGCGTGCAATGAGCAAAAAGAAGAGAGAAAGAAAAAGTCACACGACTGCACGCATACACACATATGTATGTATGTACATGCAAGCAAGCCAAGCAGCCTGTACGAATTCATACACACATGCATATGCACGTATGTACGTACGGATGGACGTGTGTGTGTTTGAGTGCAGCGTGTTAAATTTAACGAGCTGCTGAATTTATTATTATCGTTGTCAAAGGGTTTTATGTGACTTGCACACATACATACATATACATATGTGTGAATGTTGGTGTATATTAACGTATTAACCCCAACCACACTTTGCCACCTAACGCCTAACTGTGGGGGCGCCACTTGAAACTGTCAAAAATGATGCTGCTTAAATAGCTGCTCCCACTGTGCATGTGTGTGTGTGTATGTGAAAGAGTTTCTTAAGTGTCTTGTTAATTATGCCACATTATCCAAAAAACACGCTGAGCAACAATAATCAGAGCCCTGCCACTCGAGACCCTCTCCAAACCGACGAAAATCTAATTAACACGAAACACACTCAGAGAATTCTTGAAGATTCTCGAAATTGCCGCCTTCGCTACGCACTGGGCGCTGCTTGTTGACTCAGTTTGTCGCGCAAATTGAGTTCAATTGAAATAACTGTTTACCATTTGACAGCAACAACAATATGGCAACATTTACGCATATTCCTCGCTCTATCTCTCTCTCCCTCTCTGTCTCCCTCTCATTCTCATGCGCTGGAAATGCAACAAAAGCAAAATGAGAAATGCAAATGTTAAGCGCTGCTTGCTGATGTCATCAGCGGCAAAGCAACAACAATAACAATTGCAAGTAAGAGCAAAAGGCACTTGGATTTTAAACAATCGTCATATACAAAACGGCAAAACTTGATTTAACTGGATGACTTCATTAATGAACGAGCAGCGCGCATAAATATGCAAATAACTGAACAAAAGTGTTTTCATACATACAAACATACATACACGCATGTAATCCATAACAGCTACAAAACGTTTGCATGCGTGCGTGCGCTCTCGCTCGCTCGCCAGCGCAAAGAAGAATAAACAAACAAAAAGAGCAACTAGAACAATACGCGCGCGCGCATACACGCATGCCGCATATGGTGCGCACTTGTCTTGCTGCGTGTCTGGCTGAATTCGCGCAAGTTGGCAGCATTGTTTGGCAGGCGTAGGTGCTGCAGCAAAAGGCAATTCAATTGTGAATGTTAAGTGAAGTTTATTGATTCAATTGGTAGCCACTGTGACTGCGTTTTTAATTAAAAGACAAGACAAACGAAGGCTGCGAATGCCATTACAGCCACCCCCACCCCTCCCCACACACACACACACACACACGGCTGGATGCGTGAGGTTCTTGAACTCGGCCGTGAAGGGCCGTTGTTATTGTTGTTGCTTTGCTGTTATTTTGCAAATGACGATGACAACAGCAACCGGAAAACGGATGCGCCCTATTTGGCTGTTAGCTGTATATACATACACAGACATGAATACATACATAGATACATAATTATATTAAATATGAATGACTAAAATTTTATATGCTGTCATTGCAGGCGTGGCGAGCAGCCATATTTATTTCTTATTTTTTTTGGGTCATTGGGAATGGGCACTGCCTGCAAAGGTGTTGCCAGACTGTCGCAAAGCTGCAATCGGTTCATTTGCATGAGCGACTGAGTTAATTAAGCAAAATGTTAACATACAAAGTAAAATCTTAAATGAGGTAGTATGAAATATTTGAAATGTATATTATTTTTAAATCAATTTAAATTATTTATTATTAATAAACAACTACATCAGTTGTATGCCAAGCCCATACTCATATTCATATTTTTATGCAGCAACTTGAACTAGAATGTTCAGCTCACATGCATACACACATATGCGTGTGTAGGTGTTTGTATGTCATGCATCACGCACTCACACGTCGCGATGCACCATTAAAGATCAGTGTGACGGGCGGTTGACAAAGTGCGTCCGGTTTGAGCGTTTGCTCGGATGCAAATGTCCAAGGCCTGCGCTGCTGTTGTTGTTGCTGTAGTTGGTGCCAATGAACGCACTGAAACCGTTATGGCCGCCTTCAACACAATATATTGGCAATGTGTTGTTGTTGTTGCTGCTGCTGCTGTCGAAAAGTTTTCCCCTCAATGGAAAAACTATGCAGCCGGCAGGCAGAAATGCGCACAGCTGCAACAACAACAACAACAACAAAGCACAAAACGTGCAGCGCATAAAAAGAAGTGTGAAATGGAAAAACACATAAAAAGAAAAGAGAAATAAAACTCATATAGACAGACACAGTTGCAGGCATACACACACACACACACACGCAGCCACACACACATGTGAAACGAGAACGTTACAGGAATTTCATTTGAATTTAGTTGGCAATGCTGCCGAAAGCTTCGCTTTCTAACTGCACTCTTTCAGCAGTGACAGTTATAAAGCTCAGCTCAAATTTGCATGTGTATTTATGTATATACGTATATATGCATGCATCAGTTCTTTACAAACATTTTTATTGTATTAATACCCTGTTGCTAAAATGCAACGAGCATATTCATTTTGTTTATTCTTTAGTTTTTTTTTTTATTCACATAAAATATTTAAAACGAGAACGTTCCGATTCAAAAAAAGTTTCAAATTTCGCAAAAGGGCAGACTCGCTACCCTGTTAACCAAGTGCAAGGGGCGCATATGCCCAGACAGCAGTAACTATACAATAGTAGCCATATATACCCTATAGCAAACTTAATTATAGTTCAGCTGATGCAGCACAACTGCTGTGTACAGAGTATTGCTCAGTCGACAGAGTGCATCATCTTTGAGTGTAATTTGATGTCTCACAATCTCTTGCATCTTCACTGAGGATTCAGATTTAAATTTGAGTTTGGCTTCGTATTCGCATTCGCTGAATCAGTTAACAATGAAAAATGCTGGCTTTGACGTCTGCTGACTCAATTCTGAGGCACAAGACACAGTTGCCATTAAATGCGCCACATGCAACATGAGCACTTCATGCATCCAATTCTGAATGCCAGCTAAAGGGATATATATATGTATATATATATATACGTTTCATAGAAAAGCTGAACAAAGCCACGTTTTACACATTTGCAAAGTCAAGTGAATCGCTTGATTCTATCTCACGCCCTTCTATGTGATTTTCATTAACTCACAAACGCTGTTTATTCAGTTGCTCTCGATGTTATTGATGGCTAACTCATAACTGACGATCTATTATCATGCATTTCTAGAAGATAACTTATGAAGCTATATACATATATATAAAGAGATCTATATAGATTTAAGGCCGAACTGCTTTGTCTGTTAGCCTAATGCTACTTACAGTACTTAAAGGCAAACATAAATAATTGGCAAGGGCAGACGACAATTGGTGTCATAAGATATACATACATACACCTGTGTGTGTGTGTGTGCTTGTGTTGTCTGCCCATTTTGGCCCACTGCATTTGGCTGGCTGTCAAACACATGGTCCTTGTTGTTGTTGTTTTTGGCAATATTTTTTGGTCTATGACTTGCATCGTTGATGTTTATACGAGCTGCCTAATGGCAAGCGGATGACAATGACAATGATGATGATGCACATGATGATAATGATCATGTTGCACATGCAAATGTATCTTGTGCTTCTTGCTGTTGACAATTTAATTGTGGCGCTACACTAAATATTTGGTTCGCAAGTGTCGCCGTCTGCATAATTATGACAGCCACTGTGCTAGTGTGCGTGTGTGTTTACCTTAATGCCTATGCTACCTGGCCGCAGCGCGTGTACCTTTACGCAATCGGAAATCATATAATAACAACTCAAAAAATGCTAATTAAATACATTTAGCCATGATTCACAAACATCTGTAGAAAAGCAGGCGAAGAAACAAGGTTTGAAGACCCTATGCGCAGATACTCTATGAGGGAATTGTGGGCATATACATATATTAAGCTATATCAAGATAGATCAAGAAGTTTTGGTAAGTTGATTATTATCATCATAGGATGTAGATCATAAGATATGTATGTATATATATAATACTGATACCTAGACTTAAGGGAATGACACTCTATGATATAGTGCCTATATGGGATATACTATACGATATACATACCCTATATGATAAACTATCTTTAGCATATCTTCTTGTTGTCCCCAATAGAAGATTTGTCTAGCTCAAAAAATCATTAGATATATAAGAATTTCCACATTTGTATCTCTTATCATCTCAGTCTGTTTTACTTCAATAAAAATGTGATCTCCCATGTTAAATCTTAGCTTCACCTGCTTGTGTTACATATAGCATATGGCACCCATCATACCCTTGCCCAGCTAGCGTGCTCAAACTAGCCAAAGACAAGGCGTGGCTACATTACGAGCATAGAGTGAGGCAAAGAAACGAGAAACAAGCTCATTAATAAATCAAGTTGGAGCTGTCATAAATTTCGGGCAATATTATAGGGTATATGCAGGCGCATACACGAAGTACTTATGTAAGCAACCAAATATAACTGTAAATGTGTAACAAAGGGTACATGCAGCCCGGCCAGAGTCATATCCACAAACATTGCCCTTCCTCGGCTATCTCGAAAAGCTTTAAAAAAGCACGTTTGAGACACTTTTTACACTGCTCGGAATTTCGAAAGATACAAAGCAGAGAAAAAAAAACAAAATAAAAATAATAAAAAAGGTGAAAAAAGCCACAAAATGTCGAACAAAAGAACAAGTTCTCAAGCAAATAATAAAATATGTATCTTTTATGTAGATATACTTATATATATGTGTGTGTGTCATTATAGTTGTTACTGTTGTTTTTATTCAATTTGAAATCTCTTCTTTTTTTTTTGCTCAGCCCGCCAATTTTTTTGAAATTTACATAATTTAATGGCGCAGATACTCTCATTTGCTTTTTATGGCCTGCGGAATGCATGTGGATTCTGTTCGTCTTAAATTTGAACTGTTAGAGAGGAGCTGCGAAAGTCCCATCGCCAGCAGAAACCCAACCCAAATAATATTAACAAAAACAAAAAACAAAACAAAAAAACTTGCGACGCGTCGTCTCTGCCGGCGTCTGCAATAACTCCTGCAGCGCGACGCTCTCACTTGAGAATTGTATGCCGCCACCGCCGTCGTCGTCGCGGTCGCCGTCACCGTCGCCTTCGCCGTCTGGCAGTTTGTCTGCTTTTGTGGAAACCGGCTAAATTCCATTTGATTGGGATGCCTTTGCCTTTTCTTTTTTTTTCTCATGCTGCATTTCACTATTGAGCCGCTGCTGATGTCGCAGTCGCACAGCTGTCAAGGGCGTTGGGCCTGCAGCCCCGCAGCTTTCGATACCGTTATGCTTCTTGTAGTGGGCGCAAATCTTATTGGACGTCGAAGCTGACGCATATAAAAATATGTGTGTGCGTGTGTGCATTGGAAGTGCACTTGCATGTATGAATGTGTGTGTACGTGTTTGTAGCTTACCTTTTACGTTGTTATTTTATATATCTTTTGCCGCCGCCTCAACTGTTGCTACAGTTTATTAACTGTAGTGGTTGTTGTTGTGTGTTGCCAGCGTTGGCGTCGTCGTTTGGCTCTTGTGGTGGTTGTTGTTATTATGTAGCGCGGCAAAAAGGAATGCATTGAATATAATTTAGTTCTTTAATTCAATTTTAGCCCATTAAGTTTGCCGTGTGTGGTGCGGTGCATGAAATTTGCATCTGAATGCCGCGCGCAACTTCGGCCAAGAAAAAGCAAAAGCAAAGGCAAATGCAAACAAATACAAACACAGGCACACACAGCGTTTGTGTTGGTAAACGAGTTTACTTTAGTTTTGGCGTTTGAAAACCGCAATAACAACAATAATACCGAATTGAATTGATCAATTGCAACTCACTTAAATCACACTTTCGGGCACTTTATTCAAACCTTTTTCATCTCGTTTCAAATCAAAACAAGGCTTCAATACACAACAAAAACAAATTGTAAAAAAATAATAATAAATTGTTAACGCACGCAGACGCCGTCGTTGCCTATCCGTTCAATGAGTTGTGTACGACTGAAGCCAAAAAGGCGACTGTTAAGTTAACAGGCCAACTGAGAACGCAACAGTTGGTTAACATTTTGAAAGTTAGAGAGTTTTAAATGATAACATTCATTGTACAGTGCTTAAATCACTTTATTGCGAATTTCTTATAAATATATAGCTATATTTTTACTTGCATATTTTAAAGTACTATTTGTCGTAAGAGACACGAATTTAGTAAACAAACACGGCTCGTCCAACGTAAAATTAACAGTACGTATGCGCAAAATGAGCAACTTAAACGCAAAAATGCGCACAACGAGCAACTGGAGATTTTGAATTTTAATAGTTAGCGCCAAAATATGTATTTTCAATTAGGAACAAGTGTTTATTTAAAAAAGCATAAGAATATAATATATTTTTTGTATATAAGTAATTTTATATTATATTTTTAAAGTAGCTTTTAGCTTGGAAGCTTTTTAGACACTTGAGGATTTTGAAACGTAAACGTAACAGAATGCAGCGCAAAATGAGCAACAGACGCAAAATTTAGCTTATCAAACGCGGTAAAAACACTTTTACATGTAAATTAACAGCGCCGTTAGCGCCAACTTATGTTTATTTCTAATAAAAAAAAAAATTTGTTTTCTTAATTTTGCAGAATGCCTGCTACGCCTTCACCTCAGCGACTTTGGCAGACTTTTTAGCTTTCTTTGCCAACTTCTTAATATGCTCGCTCTTATCCAGATTGTTCTGGAAGAAGGTCGTCTCCTTCCGCGCCTGGGAAACCTCCGTCTGCAGCCGCTGCTTGTGGACGGCTTGTTCGTAGTTCATCCGCTCGGTGAGGTGCACCCACTTGAAGCGCGGCAAGTATTTCATGCTCCACAGCGAGTCGAAGAACTGCGACTTCTTCCGCGACGATATTTGCTTGTTGTTCAGCAGCGGCACAATCTGCTTCGCAACACGCTTCGACTCGAACTCCACCCAGCCTTCGGTGAAGTGAATATTGTATTTCTTGCGCTTGTTCTTCTTCGCCTTCTTATCGCCACCTGAAAGAAGACGGAATTTATATATATATATATATATATATATATATATATATATATATATATATATATATATATATATATATATATATATATATGTATATATTATTAGAGAAAAGGATGCGCCACTCACCTAACTTCTTCTCCGGCTGCAGGTAGACTCGTCCAATCTTGCCGAATTGGCCGAGTATTTCACGCAGACGTGTCACATTCATGTGCTTTGGTATATTTGAAACATAAATAATTCCCTTCTTGCGCTTCTTCGTTTTGGCGGTTGGCTTAGCACCGGCATTGAAATTGGCCAAATCCATTTCGTCGTCGTCCTCCTCCTGCTCATCGTCTTCTGAGTTGGCTACAGCGGCAACTGGCTGCTCCACATTTTTACCTTTGCTGCCCTTCAGATCGGTGGCATCAACAACCATGTTCTCATCGCTGTCCAGTTGAATGGGCAGCGATTTGGATTTTGTTTTCAAAATTTTCTTCATTTGTTTTCAGTCAAAACGTGCGCACTGTGTGACCGTGCGTGCATAACAGGAAAATCCCACAACAGCAATCAACTCCCCAAACTGTTAATAACATTTAACAGCAACGTAATCGAAATTAACATCTTCACCAAAGTTTACGTCGAACTTTAAAACTTCGATAACTATCAGGGCTGAAGTATTTGGGTATTAGAAGAACTCAGCTTGTGATAAACAGACAACAATTGAATTTAGTTGTTTTTTTAAAGTGCTGCAGTTCAGTTGGTGATCGCAATAGCAATAGCATAAAAATGCCAGTAAGTTGTTTTAGCAGATAGATGTATCACCTAACAACGTTTCTGAGTAATCGTTGAGTAACAATGGATAGTCTATGACTCGATCAATGTAATTCTTTTGTTTACATTAAATTCAATTTGATCAACGTTATGTAGGCTTACCATTCCGAAATCCAAGCGTTCGATATGCAGGTGGGAAACATGGCCATCTTGCCGCTACGCACCAAAGTACGGGGGCCAGCGCCCAGTGTGAATAGTGATAACGACATTATCGATGAGTCACTTTATTATTTCAAAGCAAACGTTTTCTTTCGCACTTATGAAGTCAAGGTAGGGGCAGCGCTTCCATAGAAAAACGGTGAAAACATCTGTGAAAATGTATCTATTTCTTATCCATATGTTTAGTCGGAAGTGGATCGCGTACTTATCTATGTAACGCTCTATATAACCGAGTGTCTGAAGAAGTTGGCTCGCTGCACGAGCAAGGATCAGGGCCAGCAGGATCTGTATGCCATGGCAATTTCGAACTTTGCCTTGCCTGGCGATCCGGCTTTTCCATTAAACTCGGTCTATGCCAAGCCAGATAATCCCGATCTGATGCGTGAGTATTTGATGCAGCTGCGCCAGGAGACCGGCAATCGTGTGCTCGAGAAGGTCTTCGATAACCCAGACGACAAGCCAAATAAATGGTGGCTATGCTTCGCACGCAGGAGGTTCATGGAGAAAAGTCTTTCTGGTCCCGCATAATAGGAACAATTTCAAAATCGACTGTTAAATCAATTTGAAGACTGTTAGAATGTTGTTGCAACTTTGCTGCATGCTGTGACAGTGTTGATAAACGCCTAAGATGGCGCCAATTTTAACCAAACACTTAAAGACAAAGTATAATTATAATCGCAATCATTTACTTAAATATACATATATATAAAATATTTTTATTATTAATTTCAATTTGTTTTATTAAATTCAAACATAGCTGCAACTATTTATATTTGATTTTAAAGGATGTTAAGATGTTGCAGCCCCCTTACTGTAGACTGTGCTGATCACGTTAAAAAAACAATCGAGGTGCTGATAAACGGCATTCGTTTCGTACTTAGAGGGCGCTAATTTCAAATAAATACTTACAAGACAAATGATAATTATTTACTTAAATATGTATCTATATTTTTTATAGCATATACATACATGTATGCATACATTTCTTGTTGTGTTATTCCACTGTAACGATTTGTAGTTGATATAGTTTGAAAAATTGTAAAAAACATATCGAAGGCTGTTAAGATGGTGCAGCCCTGGCTTTCGCTTAGTCAGTGCTGCCAAACACTCGATTGCTAAATATAGTGCGCCAATTTGAAATCATATTTTTAACAGACAATTTATAATCATTTATTAAAATATATTTTTTTGGTTTTTTTTATCTAGTTGTTTCGATTCGCTGTAAGCTTTTTAACATGTGATAATTAAATAATCGGGCCACATACGAAATAAGCACGGCAGGCATAACTTAAAATTAATAACAAAAAAAAAAAAAAATAATAATAATAATAACAGTAATTATGAAAAAAAATTACATAGATATTAGACTTAAGAGTACGAGGACATTTAAACGTTACACGATTACAGCATATTTACAAAATACTTGGCAAGCAGCTGGCCAGAACAAACGCCGCGTCGACCGACCCTATTTAAATTCTCTAATAATCTCAACGACGCTCTGATAGGTGCCAGTGACAATGCCCAGAACCGCAATGGTCAGAATGGCGATATTCTTTAAGTAGATCCAGGCGCCCAGGCTCTTCGGCACCTGGGTGCGTGTCACAAAGTCAATGATGATTGGTATAACAAATGCCAGCGATGTGGAGCACAATGCGCCGATTAGTGAGATAAATAGATTTAATTGGGGCACAACCAAAGCGATGCAAACTGGAAAAGGAAAGAGCAGAAATAAGTAAAAAAATTCCAAATTTCCCTTCACTCCCATTGTCCACTCACAGGTCATCATGACCATGATGAAGCGCAGCGACACCTGCATGGTGATGGGATACTTCTGGGCGCAGCTATTGTTGCGCTTGACGGGCGGCCACAGAATCTTCATCATGACGAAGAACTGTATGGGATATCCGAAGAAGACGCCCAGAGCGGCAATTACTTTGACCACCTGCGAGAGACTGCCAAACATAATGCATATTAGCTATATTAGCTAAGAGAGTTATCTTTCCTCTGTCTACTTACACGTCCTCCACTTCCAGATTGAGCGTGATGCTGCCAGCAACATCTTCGCCCCAGCGGACGTAGCTGACGAAGCCCGTGAAGATGAATAAGCAGGTGATGAGCAGCATCGTTACATTGAGCACGCCGAAGCGATTGGTGAACTTTTCGGGATCCTTCATTGAATTGCGCAGGGGCAGGATCAGTGCGATGCCCTCGTATGAGAAGAGTGCGGTGCCAAAGAAGAGCGCCAGCTGGCTGCCACCTGTGAAATAATGGCGTTCGCTGACCGCTGGCATCGGGCCGAGGGAGAAGGCGATCGATAGTGTGGCTATTAAGCCAAAAAGCAGCGCAAAATTGGCCAGCAGCGATACAGGTGATATATATTTGAGATTTGTCATCAGTGATGGTATCATAGCTGGCAGCAGAGTAATCAGCATGACCAAACTCATGCTGATGTCTATGCCATTCTGTTGCATCACCTGGGAACAAATTCAAAAAGTCATAATTAGTGTTGGAAAGTGGTCGATAGAGCTATTAGCTAGGGCTGTTAGCTAGAGCTGTTAGCTAGGGCTGTTAGCTTTACAGCTTACTGTTAGCGCTGCAGTGTTGGTAAAGAGCGCGAAATAATTAACTTTTTTGACTTGATTAAACTAAATAATAAATGAAATAATCTGACGGATTTCACACTCACCTGATAGAGATTCTCGGTGATGAACACAAAGTAGATGGCACAAAAGCCAAATTGCGTCACGCAGAGGAACATCTCGACAATGAGCTTCATGGCGCGCGACATGCAGCGCAGCGGTCGCGGTCCATACTCGAAGCACTTCTCGACGGTCTCCGGATAATCGTAGAAGGTGGCTCCAGGCGTTTGGGCAACGGCCAGCAGGGAGCCGCGAATGAGCAGCCGTTCGCAGTGGACGCACATGATTGCAATTATGGGCAGCATCAAGGTGGAGCCAATGAGACCGCCATTTTTAAAGCAATCGCCCATGGCGAAGAGGCCGGCACCGACGCTACCCTTGAACAGATGTGTGGCTGCTTCTAGGTTGCTTGTGGCATGACGCCGCTTGACCGTGCTCTCCACATCTTTCTCGTTCTTAACTGAAACTTGTTGTTGCTGCTGCTGTTGCTCCGGTTTGGTTATTTCCAATGTTCTGCCCATTGCGCCAGCTTCAATGATCTTTTGGACGTTGCAATCTTTTTGCTGCAAATTTTAATTGAATTACATAAATTTAACAAATTTAACTAATTTTGTTTGATATTTAATTATTTTCCACTCGAGCGGCGCAGTTCTAAAGTCAAAGTCGAAGGTAAAATAAGAAGTGCGAAAAAATGCGAAAGTTTAAAGCAGAGCAAAAGGCAAAGTTAACGGTGTCTCTGCATAGGAGGAGGATAAGCGATCGACTGTGTGTGAGAGTGAGAGGGCGAGCCCAAGTGGGGCAGGCGCTGTGCTAACTGTGCACTGACTGCTTTGAACCCTAGAAAGCCGGCCGACTGACTAGGCACAGCTTGCTGTTGAAAACGTGCATTCAAGGGCGAAAATATATTTTAATTGGCGATTGGCACGTGCATTATATTCACTTGATCTTTTTCCACGATACGAACAATTATATATGTATTTTAATTAATAGTGTGCGTATAAAAAGCACTTATATTAAAAATTACAACACTTAAATATTATACGAAATGGTTTTTGATTTATGTTTATAAAATTTGGCTTGTAGAAAGTAAAAGAAGATCTTAAAGTGTTAAACGGTCCATAGAACTTCTAATTGAGGTGTTAATTGTTGTTGGAGCTCAGCAGAAACTTGACTATATACATATATGTACATATTTATGCAATTATTGATATCAGCGCAGATTATAAATCAAGGAAAGTGTTCTACGTAATATCTGTACTAAGCGAACAGTTAGCACAGATAAGCTACCAGCGATTCGAGTGCAAATCATAGTGATAAATCACAAATCAAATTAATGCTTATGGTAAACAAAAAAAAAAAAAAAATTTAATTAAATTTAATTATTGTTTTTACTTCTAATATAGGCGCGAGCGTTTTTCGCGATTTTCTAATTTTTACTCTTTTAGAAGCGTGTTGACGCGCCAAGAACTCAAACCAGACTCAATTCATAATATTCGAATTGGCTAAGAGCAGCGTATGAAAAAGTCAGGCAAAGCGACGGCGGCAGCGGCGACGTCGACGACGACGACGATGACGATTGCGGCTGCGACTGCGTCAGCTGCTCTTGCATATGTAACAGTGTTGCTCTCTTTATGTGTGTGTGTGTGTGCGCGCTCATCTTGGTTAACGGCATTTTTGCTTTCATACCTTGCAGTTAAGGGCGATTGCCTGCCTCTGCCGCCTCTTGCTCTCTCCTGCGCGCACGCTCTTTCGCGAGCGGCAGCCCTGTTATCTTTGTTGTTCTCATTGCTTGCTCATCTGAACGGCATTTTTGTTCTTTAAACTTTATTTTTGTTTTGTTTTTACAAGTTTTATTTGATTTCCGAATGCAATTGAAATTTTGATTGCTCAAAGTTTTGATCGTTCTGGTTTGGGTTAAAAAAAACTCTTTGTTTCTTTCCGCCTTCTTTTTCCTTCTTATCAAGCACTGAAAAGCTGTTGAAATCGGGTTTTAGCCAGAGTTTTGCTTCCGCTTATCGCTAACTTTACTTGCAGCACTGTGGGGACTTAAAAACAAAAATTAAATTAAAAATAGCTCATTTAAGTTTTATTATTTGTTTTCCACTTTGAAAAATCAGGTGTGCCTACCTGGAGTCTAGTCACACACTTTGTTCCGTTATTTTTCAAAAATTTATATTAACATAAATATTAGGGGGGAAAAAATAATTAATTAAATATAATATATATTTATTATTTAAAAAAATTTTTTTTTTTATAATTGGAATTCCAAGGCTTTAAGCGAACGTGTTTTAAAATTGTAAATTCAATAATTTTTTTTTTTTATTTCGTAAAATTTAAAATAAATAAATTATGAAAACGTATCACGTATTATGCATTTTTTTTATATTGAATATATATTTTATATGAAATATATATTGTACATGATTTCAAATATTTTTTTTTTATAATTTACATAGTTTTTTGTATTAACTCAATAATTGGTATATATGTGTAAGAAAGTATGAAGTATTTATGTATGTAAATATTCATATATGTACATATTAGTGTAAGCATGTATACTTGTACGATTGTATGCATGTATGTATGTATGTCTGTATATAACTATGGAACTATGTATATATATGTATGTATGTAACTATCTAAGTTAGTATGTATGTATTATGTATGTATGTAACTATGTATGCATGTGTGTATGTATCTATGTACACATGTATGTATGTATGAAACTATGTATGCATGTATGTATGTATGTATATATAATAATATACATACGCATTCAACATTGTATGTATTCATGTATGTAAGTAACTATCTATGTTCTTATGTATGTACGTACATATGCCTGTATATACATGTATATATATACTATACATACATATATACTATATACTATGAATATGACCCAACAGTTAGTTCGATTAGTCAGCTCTTAGTATAGTTAGTTAGTATTGAGCTACATTTACAGGCTGAATTATTGACTAAGCTAATTGTAGTCAATTGCAGTAGTAAATTAGGTTTAGCGCAATCATCAGTTCCAACTACTTGAAACTCCACGTAACTATCTCAAGCTTAGCGCACGTATTCTACAATTTAAGCCAAGCTAACTAATACGCCCGCATTTCCGGGCGGGCAGCTCAAGTCGGTGACGGAATGGCAAGGAAGTGATTCGTTAAAAGTCAAAAGAGAATTGTGTTAAATGTTAATTTAAATGGAAGCGATGCCAATTACACGTCGCTGGTTCAAGGATGTGCCGTACAATGCGGCGTATGAGCAATTTGTGCACGTGCCGTTCGGGCAATGCCGCTAAAAGCGCCGATGATATTGTATGCGCATGACAATATACCAAATTCTTGACCGTACGCCTCCGTTGGGGGCCAAGCAACTGCATATTTGCAAAGGCGCAGCGAGTTTGTGGTTGAGCAACCGGCGATTGATACACCTGCCCAACTGCCCCGCGCACTGGCAACGCATGGAAATTTACAACATTTAATTGATTGTTGTTGTTGTTGTTGTTGTGTAGCGCCAGTTAAATGAATTGCATGGAATTCATGAGTTGGCTTTTCTGACAACAGTTTCGTCTTCCATGCGCCAGATCTATGGCGCATATTGATGAACAATCAATGCAACGTTGGAAGCGCTGGCAAACCAATCGAACGATCTATCAATGTTTACGGAATTGTACAATTGGATTATATAAGCCAGGCAGCCAACCCCGTCGAACCCAAGTGCTCAGCGGAAGCATCTGCAGTCACTCTTTCGAGATGGGCACGTCTCAAGAGAGTATTGCAAAGTATCGGTAGAGAAAATAGTAGGAAAATTTTGTATACTTTCAGATTTGGGCGTTTTTTTAGTATTTTTACAGTATTTTTTATGGTATATTAGTATATGTTAGGAATAGTATTTTAAAAAAATATTTATATATTTTTCTTATATATATATATATATATATATGTTACTAAATCAGTGCATCCATCAATCAGTCAATAGATCAACCAATTAATCAATCAATCAGTTTACCAATTTATCAATCAATCGACCAATTAGTAAATGAAGTAGTCAATCAATCCGTCGACTAAGCAATCTATCAATCAAGTACTCAATAAATCACTCAATCAAGCAATAAATCAGTCAACAGTTCAATCAAGCAGTCAGTCAATGCAATCAATCAGCCAATCTAATAACAAAATAAGTCTACCGATTAAACAATCAATCAATCAGTTCACCAATCTCTCAATCTACTAATTGATCAAACCACCAATCAATCAATTAAGAACTAGGCAATCAATCAGTCCACTCATCTACTATCAGTCTACTCATCAATCAGTGATCCAATCAATCAAAGAATTGCTCAATCAACACTCTCATTGAATCGTATCCGTTCATCCATCAGTCAATCAAGTCAGCATAAGTTTAAGCCACTCAATCATATCCATCCATCAGTCAATCAGCCAATCTAACAAACCATCATCAAAGAAACTCTTCAATTCATATAGATTTATGATGTCTCTCGTGCCCATGTTCCGGGTAATAAATAAAACACGATATTCGCTTAGCTCCATTATCGATTCATCAAGTTGCACATGGCTTTGGCCCACTTCGAAGGTCGCTGGGCGTGCGCTGGGTAATGGCGAAACGGTTTCGATTAGATTGATTTAGTTTCGTGCGGATTAGATTAAATTCAAATTCTTTGAATTCGTCACACGATTCATTATCAGGGGCAACAGAAGATTACTGTACACTGTGCAGGCTTACGCCGATCGCGAGCGGCATATAATATAACTTATATGTATAATATGCAATTGTTGAGCTATATCTTTAGTTATATCGAGGAAGTTCATAAAAATTCTATTTGAATATGATATAGGTGCGGTATTCTTAAGACTCTCTTAGGTGCACGCGTACAATCCATCAAAGGCCAAGTCTTATCTAGCCATCATTCAAGAAACATTGCCGCTGGGCGCTACCGACTGCATAATACCCGTTCTGGCTCTAAAAACAGTTAAGTCTTCTGCAAGAATTTATATTTTTACCATCCCACAATGGATAATATGTAGAATTACTAACTGTGGCTGTAGAGCAGCTCAACAATGATAATAAATTATTTTTAGTCAACATAAAGCTTCAAGACTGCGGAAGTTATAGTTTCTTAAGAATATCTAAAACTCATGAGAGCGCTTTTAGCCTAGTTAGAGAGAGAGCTGTCATAATAACATATATATAGCTGATCAAGCAAGCATATACTCTATAGCTATATAGACATATAGATCCCTCACACTGACTAAAGCTTTCCAACCTCTTAACCCAAAACCAACAAAAATTATGAAAAATCTCTTGATTTCTGGGCTACGAGCCCATCATTTATTTACACTTATCAAATATATAGTACATATATAATATATATAAAAAAAAATTCTAAATTAAAAAAAAAAAATTAATGTCAATCATAAGTAATTGTCATATATCATCATATCATTCATTTATCAGATATATCAGGGAGTAGTGCTCTACTCCACTCTACTCATTTGGGGTATCGTATATAGGATAGGTATAAAATGAAGGCTATTCGAGCCTGTTGCTTTGTGGCACTGGTTGAGTGGGAGTCGCGTCGCGTCATTAGTGGAGCTCCTCCTCGCCAAAGTGTTTGACAATCTGTTTGAGGCTCTCGTAGGAGCCGGTGAAGAAGCCCATCAGGGCCAGCACCAAAATGATTAGGTTCTTGAGGCAAATCCAGACGCCGGGCCCCTTGTTGGGTTCGCTGCGCGCAATCAGCTCGATGACAGGCGGAAAGACCAGCGCCAAGGCCGTGGAGCACAGGGCACCAATCAGTGAGATGAACAGCCCCAAAGCGGGCACCAGTTCCGCTATGGCCACTACATATAGAGGGGAGTTGGCTTAGGCATATACATTCTCTCTCTCTCTCTCTGTCTCTCTCTCTCTCTCCTGCTTCTACTTACGCGTCACGAGCACCAGCAAACTGCGAAAGATTAGCTCGCCGGACAGGGAGCGGCCCTCGATGCCGCACATCTGCTTGGCGCTCGGCCACATGATCTGCACGGCGACAAAGAACTGCAGCGGGTAGCCGAGCAGCACGCCCATGGATACCATCAATTTGACCGACTGGGCCAGGCTATCAGCGTGTGGAAGAACAGAATATCGTAAGCGAGGGGTCTATGGGAACGAACCTGAAGATGGACGCGTGACACGAGACCAATTTTTATGGAATATTTGCATAAGGGCTTGAAGAGATCAAATTGAATTTCGAATAGATATAATGCTGGTAGTATATCGTTTTTAGTGGATGTTGAATATCGTAGATACCAATTGGTCTCAATATCGTATATGTTACTTGAATGCTGCGAAGCGGAATATATCGATATCGAATAGCTATATATTTTATATAATCAAGCATATCTCGAATATCGTAAATTCTCTTTTACTCTTCCTCAAGCCTCACTTTCAATTAGGTGTCGTTTAGTGCCTTTGTCACGTGCCAATCTTCAGGAGCTGGACTTGCTCACATGGTATCGCCGAGATTGAGTGTTAGACTGCCGCCGACCTGTTCGCCCCACTTCATGTAGCCGACGGATCCGGCGAACATGAACATGACGGAGACGAGAAACATGCCCACATTGAGCACGCCCAGCGTGCTCTCAAACTGGCGCGGCTTGCGCATGGCATTCTTCAGCGGCATCACCAGGGCAATGCCCTCGAAGGCAAAGATGGCGGTGCCGAAGAAGAGCGCCAGCTTGGAGCCGTTCGTCCAGTAGGCGCGTTCCGTCACCTCCGGCAGCCCATCCTTGAGAGCGTAATACAAAGTGATCGCCAGTCCCAGGATCATGCACACGTTGGCGAACAGCGACACCGGCGTCAGCCATTTGAGGTTCGTTATCAGGGAGCTGAGGAGCACAGGTGCCAGGGCCAGCAGCATCACCAGATGCACATCCATCTCAATGCCGTACGCTTGCAGGATCTTATGTTGCGGGAAGGCAGGAAGTCATCAGCTGTCGCCAACTGAACGCCAGCAGCTGCTGCACTCACCTGCTTCACATTGGTGCTGATGAACACGAAGTAGATGCAGCAGAAGCCCAGCTGGGTCACGCAGATGAACACATCGACCAAGCGGCCCATGGTGCGCGACCAGCCGCGCAGCTTGATTGGCCCGTTCTCGAAGCACTGCTCCACAGTCGCGGCGTAGTCGGCGCAGACAGCATCGCCGCGCAGATCGCGCATCTTCTTCGAGCAGGCGATCAGCACGTGCTGGCAGTGAATGCAGATTACGGCAATCACAATGGTTAGCAGCGGACCGACGATCAAGCCGCCGTTCTTGAAGGCATCGCCCATGGCGAAGAGTCCGGGTCCAATGTTGCCCTTGAACAGGTGCACAATTGTCTCCAGGTAGCTGCATTTGAATGAAGTCATGCAAAATCGATATGCGATAACACAGGAATATTATCGGTTATCGGTTATCGGTTATCAAGATGGGTTCTGTTGTTTAATATAGGATTAGCCGGGATTCACAATTTACACGTAGACTTATGGTATTGAAGCATGCACAATCGATAAACGATAACACACCAGATAATCGACAATCGATTATCGGTTATCAAGCTGGGTTATTCGGCTTAGTCAGAATAGGATTAGCCGGGATTAGGTTTAGCCGGGATTCTTCACACTTAAGCAAACCTTTCAAATATGCAAAATCGATAAACGATAACACTCAAAATGATTAATTTAGTAGCCTGATATAGGATTAGCCGGGTTTGTGTTTAGTCAGTCACTGAACTTCAAACTTAAAATAATGTTTAGCTACGCTGTTATCATCGTACATACAACACCGATAAGCTATCGTTATCACATCGTTTGTTATCGGCACAGTAAATCGTTATTGGATTAGTTCTGATTAGCACTTAAAGCGTACTTATTAATAAGGTTAACTGTAGCTAGAACGATTAGTCAAAGCAATTCTCGGAAATCGATAAACGATACCACATTCAATTAACGGTTCAGTTTTGATCGGCAGAGGATTAATCGGAATTTTCTTAAAAATATTGTTAGTTGAAAGTATAAAGCAGTGTAGTGGGCAAGAACGATAAACGATAACAGATGAGTTATCGGTATATGCATAATCTTAGTAAATAGAACTTTGGCAGCATGCAACATCGATAAACGATAACACAAAGAATTATTCGGTTGGGTAGAATTAGTTGGGATTATCATTTATATAAGATTAGTTTGGGTTTGTTAAATTATAGTCTAGGTGCATTTAATTATTAATATTAATTTTTTTTTTTTTTTTTTTTTTAATCCAATTAGATCAGCTTTTGTTGCTGCCCAGGTTTGGTTAGGCGTGGGCATATACGAGGGCAATGAGATTATTAGTATTATTATCCTTTGGTGACGTTTAGTTCAGTTAGTTTGGGATTTCATTAGTTTGGCTGTGGTTTTCCCTTGACCATACCTTGTGGGCGGATGGTAATCCTCATCGTTGCCAGTCGCTGGCTTCGAGACTGTCACTGCCTGAGCTGCTAGGCCTTCGCTCTCCGGCGCCGTTAGCTTTGATTTATTGGAGCTCATCATATGTTGGTTGCCATTATTGGGTGCTGTTGCTAATGTGGTTGTTTTCTGTGGGATGCTTGGCTCCTTTTTGTTTTATTTTTGATTACAGCACAAAGTTTGAAAAGATAAGATCTGTGCTTTAAAACTCAGTTTTCAAGCGGCTAAGGAAGAGCAGGAACACTTTTGGGATATGGTATTTGGGGCACTTCTTGGATTAGGTTTTTAGTTTTTAGGTAGAGCTTAAGGTTTTTACAAATATAGAAATATATAAAGCTTAGACTAAGTTCAGTTGAAATATTATAAGTCATATATGAGAACTGATCTATAATTATTTCAGATAATTTGATAACTTATCTTAATAGTTTTAGTAAATTTAATTATGATATAGATGTGTAGGTATTATTGTCATGAAATATTTGTAGCTTAAGTAGCATACAGTCGGGTGTGCCCGACTGGCGAATATGTGGAATTCATTCAATAAGTACACACACACACACACACACACGGTACATTCCGATAGTCGAAAGGATGGAAGGAAGGATGAAAGGACGAACAAACTGTTGAAAAGAGCTCAATCATCTGGAACGTAGATCTTGATCAGAAATATATAACTATATAAGAGTGTTAGCTTCATTTCCTAATCGCACTAACGACATACTCCAAATTCGTATATTCCATAAACTCAAAGTAGATCAACTCTATAGACAAAGTCTACAACAGTAAAAATAATTGCCGCTTGCAATTTGGATAACGATCGTGAATCATTACTAATTCCAATTTGTTTGGGTTAGGGAACGTGCGAACGTGGCTAATTGAAAGAATTGTAAATCACAGTCCAGGTAGGGGGAATTACCTGATTGTCCGATGCAGCGCTATCAATAATGCAATAAAGCTACGCTACAGTGAAGCATGCCAAAGCCGAACATTTTCGTCTGTCATGCAAACTATGCAGATTGTTCGTACTCCCATGAATGGGATCGTAAATGATAAGGGAAGTGTGTTTGGCGCAATTGAAATTGGCCATAATTTATGATGCCGATAGCCGTAAATTAATTGTTCTGATTTCATTGAGTTTTTTGCCAGTTCATAAAACTTCCATTAGAGGGTACAGATTTGGAAAAAACCAATGCAAATTGAGTTGTATTATATTATATATATATCTATGAGATATACCAACAATAACAACAGATATAGCACGTGTACTACCTGCGTAAACTAACAGAGAACAAAATTTTAATAGTTTTCTATAGAAACTCAACCGGTTTCATATTCAAATGAGACACATGATTGTTGAGAAAATATGTAAAAAATCAATTAGCCAATGCCAGGCGGAAGTGCTCGACTAGCAAATACCTTGAGCACTGCATACAGAGCTGCTGTTTTCTGAAGTATTCCAGATTTGATTAATCAAATTGATATTGCATTAAAAATATGGCATATCCTCAAGCTTGGAAATGTATGGCAAGCTGTGTACTTTGATTGCTCTTAAAAAAATTAGCTAAGGCATCTTAAAAATGCAATACATTTGGAATGCGTATGGCATGCAGTTATATAGATTTCAAATTTCAGGTCTTTAGCTTTTGTAGTTTACGAGATATGCAGAGGAAAACAGCCAGGCGGATGGTCGCAGCTATTGAACCAGCACTTGACTACAGCGCAGGGCTATTGATCTTGGACAAACAGATAAATATACTATATCTACTAGATAAACTTAATATGTGTTTATATAGACTGATAGACTGAAAGCTCTCGAAACAGTATACCCTCTATACCATTTATGCAGGGCATACTACAATTTGAGCTTGAAGAAAACAATGAAATATTAGCACAATATATTCTTGGCCAAGGAATGTGAGATATTTGCTTATGGCTCACACGGGAACTTATAAATCAGTTGGCATTTTGGTATTGAATTAGGTGGAATAATAAGCTTTAAAGCTTAATATATTATAATCAATTTGAAAGTGCAACTTGGCATATTTATTATGCTGAGAAACTCAGTCCATTCAAGATTACGAGTATATTTTTTGTAGGTTTCCAACAGGAAATGCTATCAACGGATATTTTCAATGGATTATTTTTTTTGTTGCCTGGGAACTGAATTTATTGATTAATTTTTGAACAAAAATTATAAGTGAATTATTATAAATTAGTGTCGCTCCTTATGTGCGATAAGACGAACGTGTGTAAGCACAGAGTCTGGGCGCCGATAATATGTGATAGTACGTAGTCGAGTGGGTTCAGTGATTGCCTTCAGTTGGCAATGTATGATATGCAGGTGATACAGGTTATACTGGCACCTGTTTCAGATAATCAGACATACGTCTGATTGTACTGAAACTGGGTCTTTGGGCTCTGGAAATCTAGACAACAAATTCATCGTGACGCTTATCGGCAGCTACTCAACAAAACACTACAAAACAAACGGCATAAATTGCTGTTGTATTCTTTTATTATTGTTAATTTTATTATTTGTTATTGTGGTTGCTGTTTTTGTTGTCAACTTTTCCACAGTTGCGAATGCGATCTGCGTGTAACGCCAATAGGAAGAGCGACGCGTCAGGTGGCGCAGAGCATGACTTATCAAGCCAAGGAACCAAATATCACATTTTCAGTTCGCCCACGCATTCTCCATACCCTGTAATATCTTGAGCCATGAAGGTCAGCTGTAGCAGCTGGGTATTTGATGCGAAATTTAATGGGATGCAGTATATATAACTGATGGCACTACTATAGGTTTTGGATTTCATAGGGGTTAATGGAGATAAATAAATAATAAATTATTATTTAATATAATTTTTTTTTTTAACTCTGCAATACTTTGAACTATTTTTTGTTTATTTGAAGATCTTTTGATTAAGACTTTGGTTTGAAATTTTTAAAATATTTGTATTTGTCTTAATTGAATTTTCTACGCTATTGGAAAGTTTTTTGAAACATTTCCAGACATATGGATTAACACCTTTACCTGTCCAAGATACATTTATAAAATCCTTTTCAATTTTTAAATATTTAAAACTTTTCGAATAATTTTCCTCTATTTTATTAAAATATTATAGATATTTTTATCAAAGCTTTCTTTAGTTGTTAGACTATGGAGAGAAAGTTCTTCAAGAATTCGTGGAAAACTAATTTGTATCTATTAAAAGGTCTGCTATTCCAAACAAATATCTTTGCAAGCTATCAAATTCATCTAATTTAGAAATAATATATAATAATAACATTTTTAATATTTAAATATCAGTTTTTTATAGGGTATTTTAAGGTCGTCATGCCCCTTGCAGGCATTTATTCTTGTTTATATTCATTTGAGGGGCAATGGCAGTCTGATTCCAGTCAATTCAATGGTCTTTCAGTGGAAATTTTCCATGCACGACAAGTTTTTCACTGCGGCTGCGTCTGCAATGGCAATTACACTGTCCATGGACATGGAGTTAAGCCGGGCGAGGGGGACCAGAGCTATAATGTCTATATCTCTATAAAGCTTTCTATTTGATAAATCAACTGTTAAAGACACGGAAGTGCGGCCAAGAACGATGCTCAGTAATTGAATGTCACATTAAATTATGGACAAGAGCAAAGATGTGAGAGTCTTAATCATATATCATAAATATATATTTGTCGCTCAATTGCTTTAATTGACAAGAACTTTGACAGGCTGTCAAGCTGCATGTTAAGTTTGCATGAAGTAAGTGCAGTCTGTGATAAGTCGCCACGCTTTCACTCACTGATAAGATAGTTAAGCGAAATAAACTTTCATTATTTTCAGTGTAATTAGCACGCTCTGCTCGCATGAGCCTTGAGAGCCGTGGAAATAGTTGGAATTTTGGCAGTATTTTGGATATAGTAATGGAGATCATATAAGATATGGGTAGGTCATATAAGACTAATTGGTTATAGATAGGGCTTTATGAAAGTCATAGGCAGTTAGGTTCCAAATGAAGTCTATTATCGACAGTTTATAAAAAACAGATTTAATCACATTGGCTCTATAAAGTGTTTGTATTACTATCACATGGGAAAGTTACTTGAGACTCTTTGTTTATGGATGGAGCCTTGAAATATATGATGGTTAAAGTTTTTGTTTTTTTCCTTTTTGTGTGGGAATTTTGAAGCTATCCAGCTCTTGATATGGGTTGAATTGAATTCTAGATTATATAATCATAGATGATAATGCTACTATTGCGTCATTATCATCAAGTTTGAGTGAGAGTAAGAGACATTGGGAAACATTTTAGTTAGATTAGCTGAGAAATTGTTAAAAAAAAATTTTTTTAAAGAATATAGTAATATATACATCTGATAAAAATTTAATATTATATGTTAAAGTAGTAGCTCAAATATGGCTAAAAAAAAGTTTTTTTTTTTTTTCAATATCGAAAAATCTAATTGGCTTGATTTGACTAAATATATATCGTACCTATATATAAACATATATCAAACGAATAATCTGTTGACCAGTGTAATAATGACTAACATCATTTCGAGCCTCTTAAGTATCTTTATCTGTTATATGAACTTAGTTTTTATTATAACCTGAACCCAGTGAGCTTGCTAACTCAAGGCATAAGACTTTATGAAATGATGAAATTATATAATTCTTGAAGTTCATTTATAAGCTGAAACTAAATCAAGTTTGTGGGTATATATAGATTCGCTGTAAGTCTGCTATTTATAGCTCAAGCAATTTGTGTCACTTGGAGCCCCCTGCAAGGACGCCTCTGGCAACAGCTGTCCTATGCTGAATGTTGTTGTTACAGCTGAGGCTGTTGCTGAGGCTGAGGCTGTTGCTGTTGCGGCAGTTTCTGTTGTTGCTTCAGCTGACTTTGCACTTGAATATGCATTTGTGAGGCGTGAGAAGCAAATGAAACTGGTTTTGATTCGCACAATAAACAAAACAAAACAAAACAAAAATTTTAAAAATAAATATAGAAAAAATAATCATAATGAATGGGCCCACATACGTATATCTATGTATGTATGTTTGTATGTTTATATGTTTATATGTTTATTTGACACTCATTTTGAAAGTCTTTAAAGTCTCACGCACTCACACACACACACACAGTTTACACACCTCTGCATCCATTTTGGCAGCTGATGTTGCTGTTGCCTGTTGCTGCTGTTGCTGTTGTTGCTGCTGCTGCTGCTGCTGCTGTTAAAATTCGGTCAATGCACGAGCAGCGCTGGCAAATAAATGAACGCGTAATTTGGCAAATTCTTTTGGCGCGGCGTTTTTTTAATGATTTATTTTTATTGCCGTTGCTGCTGCTGCTGCTGCTTCTGTCCACTTATTGTGCTGCTGCGGCGGCGACGGCGACGGCAACTGCTGCAGTTGCACTTGTTGTTATTAGCTGCTGCCGCTGTTGCTTATGTGTGTCAGTTGTTGTTGTTGCTCCTTTACACTTTTGCGATCCTGACTAATGGCTCAGAACGTGGCGTGTGTTAATCGCTTCACGAAATCATCAAGACTGACGGCCCGGCCCGGCCCGCCTCACATTGGCGCGCTGCTGCTGCCGCCGTCGCTGCTGCCATCGCCGTCGCCGTCGCTGCCGATGCCTTTCGGCATTGGGCACTTCGCGCTGCCCCCATATTGTTTCACTCCCTTGCGTTCCGCTCGCTTTCCAAATTCCCCTCTGGCACGCCCGCTCGCTCTCGCTGCCGCTGCCGATCTCTCTCTCTCTCTCTCTCACTCACTCTCGCCGATGCTTGGCCAGCATCTGCTGCTTCCGTGGCTCATTATGAAACTATTTGTGACGTCGCCGTTTGGAATCAGAATCGGAATTGGAATCGGTTCTAATGCTCAACCGGTTTGTTTTTTTGTGTTTTTCTTGTTCTTCTTCTTGCCTTTTGGTACACCCCCGCCTGAGGCAGCGGCGCGATCGGGCGACCAATTGAGCGCCTGTCCAACAGGTTGTCACTCAGCCAGACGACATGGCCAGGGCAGCTGCCGCGGCGGGCGGAGACCGTTGTCGCAATTGCCCTACAAAGCAAACAAGGTATATATATACATACTATATATATATATATGATCTCTAAATGTAAAGAAAGCAATTTTGTTTGTAAAGATCTGAGTGTGGAACGTGGAATACTCTTCGATTTCCAAGTGCCTGTTGCTGTTATGCATTACATTTTAATCTTTTTAATTAACTTAATCGGTTTACAGGGTATTTGGCAGACATCGCGGAGTGCTGAACAATCAGCAATTGGCAGCGCCTCAAGCACACGCTCGAGTATTCACGCTGTCAGCAAATGATCTGAAATTTTCGATTGTTTCAGTGCTTGACGTGGGCGAGAAAACAAGGAAGCGGATACTTGGCGTTGCTAGGGTATCTGCGATTCGTGGCGGCAATCGAACTGCGGACCCTTTAATGAAGCAATTCGTTTACATTTTATTTTATTTTATTTTCATTTTATTTTTAATGGAAACGCCGCCTGTCTTTTGAAGAATTAAGATCCCGGCTATTTGGCGATGCAGATAGATATATATTTATATACATATATATATATATATATATATATATATATATAGATACATATATATGACCATGTTGCTGTTGTTGCTTGTGACAATGGCATTTAAGACTGTCGCCGTTCATAAACACAGTTTATAGTTTAATTGAAAGTGAAGAGACAAATTGGCGCATTTCTTTGAGCAGCGTCCGTGTCGCTGGAGGACTAGCCCAATGAGGCATCACTGTAGCTGACCTTGAAGTGGCGAATAGGTGAGCTAGGCTAACGGTGAACAAGGAGAGATCGAGTTCTGAATGATCTGAAGAAGAACTTTAGATAGAGGGAGAGAGATTGAAATGGGAGGCAGGGGAGAGATATGACAGAAAATGAGAGGGAAAGACAGCAAGAGAGATAGACTTGGGAGTTAGAGAAAACGGAAGAGAGAGAGAGAGAGAGAGAAAGAGATATGAATGGGGAGAGAGAGAAAGAAAGAGACAGAGTTATAGTTAGAGAGAGAGAGAGAGAGAGAGAGAGAGAGAGAGAGAGAGACAGAGTGAGAGAGATAGAGAGAGAGAGAGAGAGAGAGAGTGAGAGAGAGAGAGAGAGAGAGGGAAAGAGAGAATAAGGCTGTAATTCGAGAGATAGCTAGAGAGAGATATTGACTTTCAGACAACAGACAGTGCCTCTTAGGGAAGTGTTTTCAGTAGTAGGTTAACAATTTGCAAACTGGCTTAGACCAATTTCTCTTGCAATTTACATAGGTATATACATACATATATGTATGTATATGAAAAAATATATATACATATATATGAATGGCTATGGTAAAGCTAACTTAACAAAATTCCAAGTGCTGTGTTCTTAGTTAGATAATCTAAATTAGCTGTTACTTATTATAATGTATACATTTATATATATTTATATTCATATGCAAATACATATATATATATATATATATATATATATATATATATATATATATATATATATATAGTTGTTTGGTTGGCCTCCTTCGGCAAGCGGGCCTGAAAAAAGAAAACACGCAATTAAAATGTGCTGCTTTTCGCTATTGTTTCTATATGGTTTGCTATGTATTATATTATTATTAACTGTTGCTCAGCCGTAAATATGTATACGCTATGCTAACTATATACTTACTATCTACTTACTATCCATTTCACACTGCGGCGGCTTTCGTTCTCTGTGAGTGATGTGAGCGTGACACGACAATAAATGTGGAGCTAGAATCAGCAAGGTTTCATCAGCTCTACGTATCGATGTATGTATATTAATCTATATACTATTACGTATGGGGTACTATTACGTAAAGGTATAGTATGTAATACTTATACGTGAAGGTATATGTATGGGTTACTATTACGTAAAGGTATACTAATATGTATGGGTTACTATTACGTAAAGGTTTACTTTTACGTATGGTACTTTTATGTTACGTAAAGTTATACGTATGTAATACTATTACGTATAGGTATATGTAAGGGTTACTATTATGTAAAAGAATACGAATTGGTTACTATTACGTAGAGGTATATTACGTATACTATTATATATACTCTACTATACATATATACATACATATATATGTATACTATTATATATACTCTACTATATATATAAGTATACTATTACGTAAAGGTATACTATTACATATGTGTTAATATTACTTAAAGGTATACTATTACGTATATGTTACTATTACGTAAATTTATACTTTTAGGTATATGGGTACGTGAATGTATACGATTACGTATAGATATAAGCTTACGTATACGGATACTATTACGTATATATATACTATTATGAAGGTATGATATACTATTACGTATGGGTATACTACTATAAGTACATGTCTACTATTACGTAAATGTGTGCAATTACGTTAAGGTGTACGATTACGTATAGGTTTACTATTACGACTAGATATACTACTACGTATGGTGCTGAGTTACTTAGTTTTACTTCGCAGTCTAGCTATAATCAGCCACATTTTAGCAGCTCTACATATTGATATATAGAGAAACCAAAAGATCTATGATGAGGGTATACTGAAGTCGTTGCCTGCCTCTGTCGTGCGCACGCGCCCATCTCTAAGCCTTTGAGCCGCATATTGCCGTTGTCTTAAACGTTTTTTTAGTGACGCTCGAGTTGTTGCTGTGCATAAAACTTGTTGCTGCTTATTGTTATAGTTGTTATACTATTTATTTACTGTTGTTTTTAGTTATTATTATTGTTGTGCTTCTTGTTGTTGTTGTTGTTGTTGTTGTCTGGTGACAGCAACTTCTTAAACGGCATTTTCTAAATTGAGGCACGCCTGTGCCGTACCTTCTGCCCCGGCCTGAGCGAAAGTCAAAGGCCAACGCCGAGGGCGGCAATTTCAACAGTAGAATGAATGTGTAGAAAGTGAAAGATCTTCTGGAAAAAGAAAAAACAAAAGCAAAAGCCAAAATAAAAACAAAAACAAAAAGATTACTCCAGCTGGCCGAGATGGAGCCTATTCACTTTGTGTTTCTGGCTCAAGTGCGGGCAACTGGGCAGACGAGTCCAACCTGCTCTGGACATTGGAGGTCATGCATCCTGCAAGCAGAGCCAAAGCCCCAAACTGTCACTTCAAGTGGCTGGCAGTCAAGTTTCTGGGATGCGTATAAAAGCCGATGAGTGCAACAAAAAATGAGTATAAAAAGTAGAACTCACGTCAAGCGCCACGCAGAAAGTGCAAGCCGATCCACTGATGCAGCTAATAATCATAGAAGTCATTACACAGTGGTGCCAGCCAGTTGGAGTCACAGTGCAACGTAGCCACAAATTTCAATTTCAACTGA
The DNA here is from genome assembly GCA_035047485.1 of Drosophila peninsularis. Classification (NCBI taxonomy): domain Eukaryota; kingdom Metazoa; phylum Arthropoda; class Insecta; order Diptera; family Drosophilidae; genus Drosophila; species Drosophila peninsularis. The sequence goes on from JAWNPN010000041.1 coordinate 3,830,715, forward strand.
TGACCATTCCAGACCGGAGACAAGTGAAGTTGGCTGCATCAATAGCAACATTAAGTTGGCTGCGGCTAAAAGTTTCACTTATTATTACCGTCTCTAAATTGATTAATTTGTGGGCAGCTCTAAGCATTTTCCGACAACTGAGATGCATTTAAAGTTAAGAAAAACAAAACAATTTGAAAACATGAATTACTTGGAGTATTCAGCAAATTTTCCTGTCATTTTTAACAGGTTAACGCCCCAATTTATGCATGAATAGCTTGAAAACATTCTGATTATATGACTAGGCGATATATATACTATATCCGATTCTAATGCCTTAAGTGCTTGCCTAATAATATATATTAGGCATAATTTCACTTTTCAGATAAATATACGAAAGCTATATTAATGACTTAATATGATTTAGCAAATATCGTTCGACGATGATATGAATAATAGTAAATACGCTTAGCTATAGTGGCGTGTAAGTGTAGTCAGTAGTGGTTCGAGCTACATAGTGAGGCTAATAATAATGAGTAACGTAATAACAATGACAATGTCAATGACAATGAAAATAATAATGACAGTTGCAATGAAAATAGGAATGACAATGACACTGACAATGACAGTGACAATGACAATGACAATGACAATGACAATGACAATGATAATGATAATGACAATGAAAATGACAATGACAATGACATTGACATTGACAATGACAATGACAATGACAATGACAATGACAATGACAATGACAATGACAATGACAATGAGAATGACAATGACAATGACAATGACAATGACAATGGCATTGACAATAACAATAACAATGACAATGTACTTCTAATACTAATATTAATACGAACTCTTTAATACCAATACTAATATTTAAAAACTAATAATAATACTCATACTAATACTTGTACTAATACTTATATTAATACTCATACTAATTATAACGCCTATTCCAATACTAATATTAATACAGATACTAATACTGTACCAATAATAATATTGATGCTAATGATAATAATAATAATCCAGATATCCAGAGTACTTGCAATAATGTCATAATAGTGATACTAATAATGATGAACATTACAATAGTAATACTAATGATAATAAATAAATAATATTCATATTATTTTTCCTTGAATTTTCTTCGATTCAACTTGCAGAATTTGGCCCCACTGTGCAGCGGCATCGTTAATTCTCATCTATGATTAGATCGACAATTTGCAATGCTTCGATGATTCGACGCAGGGCAACTAAATGCCATAACCAAAGCGACATCTACGCCTAGGCAGCCAGAACATTGGCTAGGAGAAAAGAGAAGGTGAAGGTGAAGGAGATGGAGGAGGGGACGGAGGCAGAGCTGGAGATAGCGCACTCCGCACTACGGTAAGCGACATCTTCACTCAAACGTTACGGGCAAACTTCAAGCAGCCGAAACTCTCATACGTTGGGGGCATTTGAGTTTCTCCTGCGCATGTGAGGCGTTTGCTTTTGGCGGCGGGTCGGTGGATTTGTTGGTTTTGGGGCCTTTGGCTGGGTCGTTTTGTTCATTTGTTAGCGAGACTCGCAGCCAAACGGTCGCGCACGCGTTAATTCCAAGAATTTCTGGACAACTTTAATCCAGTTGCCTCGTTAGCCTCGTTGGCAATCTCGTTAATATAAATATATACATACGGAGCCAGATATATATATATCACTAGACATACATATATAATGCCTGCCTTTCATATAGTCGTAAAGCTGCTAATGCTGCGCCTGCTGCTGGCCAGTTTGTCGGGTCTGTCGGGCTTGTCGGACTTATCGTGTGCCGCGTACGACTTTGGCTATCACCCCAGTGCCGAGGAGTTTGATAGCTTGCTGCGCGAGACGCGCACCTGGACACGCGATCTGCTGGCCAAGGAGCGACGCCGGGAAACCTTTGTGCCGCGCTACAACTATCCGGATCACAAGCAGCCGGAGCAGCAGCAGCAGCAGCAGCAGGAGCTAGACTTCCAGCTGTTCAGCGATGATCAGAGCCTGCAGCAGCCGTATGTCTATGAAACGGTAGCATCTATGGAACGGCCGCAGCCACAGCCACAGCCACAGTCAGAGCCGGACTCCGTCTACGGCCCAGCGCAGCACGTGCAGAGCGGACTCATTGAGATCACGGATAATCTAGCAGCAGCAACAACAACAAGGAACAGCAGCAGCAGCCACAGCAGCGGAAACTTTCCCATTTTCTTTACCAACCCCGCCACGGGCATTGTCTACGCCATTAGCGAGGTGGGCCGTAATACCAAGTCGCAGCCCTGGCCAAGCAATGGTAGCGACAGCGACGCCATTGACATCTATGTGACCAAGGCGCAGTACGATGCCGATCTCCATGCGCTGCGCCAGCGCTACGAGCAGCAATGCGCACTGAGTGCAGCCGCTGCCTCGGCTCAGTCCGCCTCGGTTATGTCGACGCCCAGCTTGAAGCCGCCAGCTCCACTCAGCACAGCCCGGCCACAGATCATACGGCTGCAGAAGCCCAAGAAGGCAGCGGCACTGAATGCCAGCACGGCTTCCGGGCACAACAAATTGCTGCACCACCCGCCGCCCATCATGGTGGCCAGCGGCGGGAGTGGCAGCATCAGTGACGGGCTGAAGCTGCCCACGACGACGGCGCGGCCGCGACCCGTGCTCCATCGCACGCAGAAGCCCAAGCGCAATAGGCGCAAGAAGAAGAAGAGGAAAAACGTGAAGCGACGACCAGGTCAGCAGCCATCGGCCAGCACCACAGCTGGGCCGCAAATCGTGCTGGGCAAGCGGACGACGACCAGCGTCCGTCCGCCCACAGCTGGGCATACGGCCACGCAGCTGGAGAAGCCACATACGCCGCCGCCCACGGCTGCAGCCACTGGCACCGTCTTCAGTGATCAGCCGTTTGTAGTCTCCAGTGGCTTTATTGAGGTGCCGCATCGGCTGAGGCGACGCTCGCTGGATGCGCTGCCCGCCAGCTCCGCGGGCGCTCGACCTGTCAGCAGCGGCCGACGCCGTCCGAGCGGCAACGGCGGTCGCCGGCGCAGCTCCAGCAACAGTGGCAGGCGGCCCGCGAAGAAGCCACCGGGGGCCACGCCCAAACAGGAGACCTCCCCAACGGGCGACAGCGGCTATCGCGTGCCGCATGCGGTGCACCTGCTCCACTCCAAGCGCAATGGCAGCGAGGAGCACGGCCAGGGCAGGAAGCGCAGCAGTGAGGCAGTCTTCGATTTGTTAGATCTAATAACTGGCGATGATTATGAGGACAACGACGACAGCTACTTCGAGGAGGAGGAGAAGGAGCACGTGAAGCGGCCAGGCAGCAGCGGGGTGAAGAATCGACCAGCTCAGGAGAACAGCAGCTCGGCGGAGGAGGGCGCCGATTTCGGTGCAATGGTCGAGGAGCAGCCAAGCAGCAGCAGCACCACAAGCACCACAAGCACCACCACCACCACTACCACCACCAGCACCAGCACCACTGCTCAGCCAGCCACAGCTGAGCCCGCGAGCAGTTCGGAGGAGCAGAAGCAGGAGTCGCTGGAGTCGCAGTCATCGACCAAGAACAGTCTGAGCAAGAAGCGCATCAGACGCCGTCCGCCTGGCGAGAGTCACAATTCCGATGAATACTACGACGAGGACGAGGATGAGGATGAGCCTGAAGACGACGAGGACGAGGCGGCGAACGATACGGATTCCTATTCAGATACTGGCATTGGCAGCTTCTTCCGCATGATCTTTTATCCCGTGCAGGTGGCCATGGCGCGCATCTTCGATGGCTTCGGCGGCCAGTCGGAGGAGGATCAAGCGGAGGTTAGCACGAAGCCGAAGTATCCCAGCTACACGCTCTATCACAGCGCGCACAGCAGCAAGGGCGATGGCGAGGATGCGGCGGAGGACGATGATGGGGACGACGACGATGGCGGCTCGTTGAGCAGCTGGTTCGGCTCCTGGTTTGGCCTGCGACGGCGCACCAAGAAGATCGGCAGCACCACGGCAATGCCAGTGGCGCCGCTGCCGCTGCCGACGCCAGCGCCAGCCACAGCCACTGAGCCACCCGGCTGGCTGGAGTCGTGGTTCGGCTTTGGCAAGGCCACCACAGAAGCGTCCAGCGAGGAAACGGACTATGACAGTGAGTAGAGGGCACCTTGAAAAGTTAACTCTATCAAAGGGAATTCTATAAAAGAAGATTAGACACTTGGACTTGGTTACTCTGTTCAGCTAGCGCAGCTCCTAGTTCTTCTCTCTCTCTCTCTGTCTTCCGCTTAGTCATGCGCTTAAGTGCTCGTCTAATTGACAGCACACTTTGGCTTGCAACAAAGTAGTTGAGCACACCTCGTTAGCTGAACTGATGGCCGGCACACTGACCTGCTCTCGGAGCTAACGGCCGCCGATCAGAAGCTTCTCAGCGCGTCTTTATGGAGAGTCGATTCACGCTTTCTGCACAGTATGAAAACCATTTTAATGGATGTGACCCGCTTGGTCTATCTATCTCTCTCTCTCTCTCTCTCTCTCTTTCTCTCTCTCTTTATCTCTAATTCGATCGGTTTCCATTTGCTACTCTTGCAGAGTGGTTTGCCGGCTGGTTTGATCCGACGCCCAAGCCGAAGACGCGTCGCCGTAAAACGACGTCCACAACGAGCACGACGACCACATCGACAACGACAACGACTTTGCCCACGCCCCAGGTGCCCATCCTGACAATTGTGGATCCGTTGCGTAATCCACAGAATTGGATTGGCATATTGGCGCACCACATAGTGAACGCAACCGGTGGTGGTGTGGGTGGGGTGGCTGGTGGCGTTAGCTCGAGCACCACCAAGAATCCACTGCTGCAGGCGCTGGTCACGCGGGTGACCAGCACGACGACAGCTCAGCCGGAGCTGCCGCGTCGTATCAGCTACGACAAGTACCAGATCTGGCGCCTGAAGCCGCAGGACGAGCCGCAGGTGCGGGCGCTGGAGCAGTTCAAGAAAGGCGAAGATGGCAACAAGCTGCAGTGGCTGAAGGGCCCCAGCCTCAGGTACATCCCAGAGCCAAGTTTCCATTGCTTCCATAATCATAATCATCCGTTGCAGAGGCCTCACCGACGTCCTGGTGCCGCCCAAGATGCTGGTGGACTTTCAGGGCACGCTCAACTTCGAGGGCATCGCCCACGAGGTGCTCATCTTTGACGTGGGCAAGGCGATTGCCTACGAGCGCAATAAGGAGGAGTATTTGTACACAACTCCCGCGGCGACGAGGCGACCCACCAAACAGCCCACCGCCCCGCCGCCCATGACCTGGAACAGGTACTACGAGCACGACGACATACTGCACTACTTGGAGACGCTGCGCATGCGCCACACGCAGCTGATTGAGCTGATTCACATCGGACGCTCCTTTGAGGGTCGTCCGCTGATTGTCGTTAAGATCGAGTCGAAGCAGATGGCCGCGGCGGCAAGCGCTGCCGCCGCTTCCAGCCACAAGCGCTTGAAGCACAAACGCCGCTCCGGCCGGGCCAATGCCGTGTTCATCGAGGCGGGCGCTCAGGGCTTGGCCTGGATCGGACCCGCCACGGCCACCTGGATGATCAGCGAGCTGCTGCGATTGATGCGCACGAACAGTGAGTAGAAAAAGGCCTACAGTTACTCAAAAAGGTTTACAGACAGAGACTACCAGAGAAGCATTCTCTGAGCAGAGAATCTAAGAGAGTTGCAGGTGAAAGTCGCACCGAATTTACTTGTACTCAAAGAGAAGTCAAGGTTATCCAAGAAACAATGATTAATGGGTCTATCTGTTGGGGCAAAGGTTGATAATCCTACTATTACTTCTACTACCATTTCAACTACTTATACTACTTTTTACTGCTTCTACTACTACTACTTCAACTACTACTTCAACTACTATTTCAACTACTTTTGCTACTAATTTTTTACTGCTTCTACTACTACTAGTTCTTCTACTACTAACTATTCTTCTACTACTACTTCTTCTACTACTATTTCTTCTACTGCTACTTCTACTACTACTTCAACTACTACTTTTACTACTTCTTCTACTACTATTTCTTCTACTGCTACTTCTACTACTACTTCAACTACTACTTTTACTACTACTTCTACTACTACTAGTTCTTCTACTACTTTTTTACTACATCTACTAATACTACTTCTTCTACTACTAACTCTGCTTCTACTACTTTTTAACTGCATCTACTACTACTACTATTTCTTCTACTGCTATTAACTCTTCTTTTACTACTAATTTTTCTACTACTTTTTTACTGCTTCTACTACTAACTCTTCTTCTACTACTTTGTTACTTTTTCTACTACCACTACTTCTTCTGTTCTTCTACTACTTTTTTACTGCTTCTACTACTACTTCTTCTACTACTACATCTACTACTACTTCTAGAATTACCTCTTCTACTACTACTACTTATACTACTAACTCTTCTTCTACTACTACTTGTTCTACACCTCTACTTATTCTACTACTATTTCTACTACTATTTCTACTACTTTTTCCTCTACAACTACTCACAATCAAACCCGAATTTTCTCTATGTGAATTTAAATATATGTATTTCTCCGTCTTTTTTGGTGGTTTATGAATTGTGCTTCAATTCATATTGCTCGTAGTTTTAGGCTCTGAATTTTATACGTTAAATTTTGAATCAGTAAAGTGCTAGTCCCGAGTGGAGCGGCGTCCTCGTTCAGCCGCGACAGAAGAACCCGTTGACGCTCTCGCGCAGCCAGATGACCCATGTGGGCGGCTGCTTCATTTCGGTAAGAATGGCATTCCGGCGGGATCTGTCGAAGATCTTGCGGCCCTGGCAGTCTGAATATCTCTGCCTTAGCGATCTTCTGCAAGTGTTCTTCTGTGCGGGCTTGGATGCTGCGCAGCACTTGGTCTTCGGCTTCGGTAGCGGCACCGGGTGCGGATGCGGCTTCACCACGGGGGTCCGCCGGCATTTGCTGAGCGGCTTATTGGGCATCAGCGGCCCCCTCTTACAGCTCGTCGATGAACCGGGCTTCATGATCGCAGTGCTCCCTCTGGCATGACAGCAACCATGGCTGTGCGTGAACAGCGTTATGGCAAAGGCAATCACCAGCAGGGCGAACACGATGCCCACGGCCACATGCACATTGCGATCGGCGTTGACCAGATCGACCATCAGCTGAACGATATAGTAGCCAAGGGTTATCCAAAAGGTGAACGTGCAGATAGCAAAGAAGCTGCCAAGCATAAAAAAAAGATTCGAATACAATATCTGAGCGCATCCAAATTCCTAAATGGAGAGTACGACGTATAGGCGGACGGACGGTAGAGTGTATAGACTGACCGTAGGACGATAGGATATATAGGCGGACGGACGGTAGGGTGTATAGACGGACGGACGGACGATAGGATATATAGACGGACGTATGGTAGAGTATATAGACGGACGGACGAAAGGATATATAGACGGACGAATGGTATGATGTAAAGACGGACGGATGATAGGACGTATGGGCGGACGAAGAGCAGTACGTATCGGCTGATGGAGCAAACTAGAGCAAATCAAGTATATACATATAATCACGGCCAGGTCTTCATTATCCTGGCTTTTGGGTATACCAGATTTATCAGATCTAGTCTAGTCTTACTTACACCAATATGCCAAGCATTTCGACCAGAAAGGTAACAGTCGCGTTAACATATTCATTGCTGCATACGCGCACTCCCTGGGACACGTCCGTGTCGGCTCTTTTGCAGGACTTGGCGCAATCGTTGTTGATGCCACAGTTTTCATTGCAGAAGGTGTTATCCATGCAGATGGTGCGAGCGCTGGCATTTAGCAGCCCCTTGTTCCCTTGCAGACGAATGGGCAGGCCGAGTGTGTCGCGGCCACGCATGGAGTTGGGGTCATGGCGGCCATATTGCGGGAAGTTCATGCTGCAGCCGGATCGCTTCATTATCTCATCCTCGTCCGGTTGCGGTATGCCCTCGGTCACGCTTGACTTGCGGCTGTAGTCCATGCCGCCAAACGCCACTGCTGGTCCGCCGCCACTGCTGCTGCCGGCATGGCTCGAGCTACGCTGATAATAATCGTGCTGGCTGTCGTGGCTCGACCCATCGCAGTGGCAATCACTGTTGTTACTGCCGGCATGCGAGCCCGCGTCGGAATATGGGTCTGGGCCCCACTCCGAGCGATTGATTTCATGTACTTTGCAAATGCTGCATCCGTCCACATTCGCGCTTTTGTTTAGTGCGTGCGCCTTCGCCTTCTCCTTGCACTTCCTGCATGGGCAGGACGACGGACGCGACCCCATCTGGTACTGACCCAGGCCGGACCCGAATTCCTTTGGCCCAGAGCATTGGCACTTGTTCGACATTGCGCTACACTAGCCAAGATCTCACCCAATCAATTTAATATTTTGAAAACAAATTTTGCCCGAAGACTAGCACTGACAAATTCCGGATACAAACTATTTCAACTCAGCTCGAGGCAGACTACCTGCCCGGCATACCTACTTGGATTGAAACCTGCTTCAAATATTTCAACATTTCATTTTCTACCAAAAAAGAGGGGAAAAATGGGGAAAAGCTTTGAAGTAACAAAAGAGATACATATCGATAGCACGATATCGATATTTCTCGATTCGATGTATATCTAATAGAGATTTCTAAATGGAAAATTACTTTTTGGGACTTCAGTTCCTCTAACTCCCAGCTCAATATGCTAAGGTTGTTTATTTAAACTTATCGGCTTATCGATTTGTTATCGATTTAACTATTACCGATATTTGGGCAATTAAAAAAATATATAGATTTATATCTATATATATAGATATGATAATAATTCACATATATCGATAACATGGTCGATTACATAATCGATAACAATCGATAGATAACTGCTGTTATTACATTTATTTGGAAAATCGAATGTTTTTTTTTTACCAGAAACCGATGAGGAGCACGAGTTCATACGCAACACGACGTGGTATATAATGCCCGTGCTGAATCCGGACGGATATGTGTACAGCCATGAGTACGATCGCTTCTGGAAGAAGTCGCGCTCGCAGCACGTGGCCAAGGCGCCGGCCGGCCTGCTCGACTCGGCCATGACGTGGCTGCAGCAGAAGCGGCCAGGCGACAAGATTTGCTATGGCGTCGATCTGGATCGCAATTGGCTGTATCACTGGGGCAAGCGGGGCAGCTCGAAGGCGCCGTGCAACGAGTTCTATGCGGGTCCGTCCCCCTTCTCGGAGCCGGAGACAAAGGCGCTGTCCGACTTCCTGATGGACTATCGCACGCAGATCAAGGTAGATTGATGGCGATTGAGGAGGATTGATTGAGATTATTGCCATATATTTGCTCCTTCCCAGCTGTATATATCGCTGCAGGCCTATGGCCAGGTATTGTCGTATCCGGTCAAGGCCAATTCCACGTTCAACTCGGAGCGCATGGACGACTTCCTGGACGTGGCGATGGTGGGCACCGACGTGCTGCGCCGCAGGGGCAGCAAGGCGCGCTACAAGGTGGACTCGGCCAACGATTTGATAGAGCAGCGATCGGGTGAGTCATCTCTGAAGAAACTGCTCCGCAGATTGCCTAATCTCTGTCTCCCGCCCGCTAGGCTGTGCCGATGCCTTTGCTGCCTACGAGATCGGCATACCCTTCAGCTACACCCTGCAGCTGGCGGACAATGGTGTCCACGGCTACCTGCTGCCCAGCGGCGCCATCGAGAGCACAGCGCGCGACGCCTTTGAGATAGTGAGCGGCATGCTGGACTACATCTGAGCTAGGACGACCCTGTTGGAGGAGGCTGCGAATGCTAACCTTTAGTTCCTGTTCAGCTGCGATTCGGACTCGATTAAGGACGAAACCAACGCTATATATTATATATATGTTCATACTCAATATGTTAAACTATTTTTTTCTTTTTTTTTTCTAAATATATTTATACAAGTATCTGTTCATATATTACTATATTATTATAGTCTTAATATTTATTTACTTATAAAATATAACACAAAAAAAAAAGAAACTTAATTCTAGCTTAATTGAAGTGCTTCAGTTTTGCGTGTTTTCAGTTCAGTTTTGAAGACGTTTTGAGATAAATACTATAATATATATATACTAGATCATATATATATATATATAAATTGATACAACAGGCCGAAGGTTTGCTCGAACTTGGATATAACTTGCGTTATAGCAGCGAGAAACTTGGCAAATACTTTGTACAGCCAAATATACAGGAATTAAACAAAAACATTTAATCAGATATTAAGGCACTGGGATGGATTAGGCCCAGCAGGCGCCTCACTGAAGCCCCATGGAGCGGCCAATGCGTTCGGCGAGCGAGGAGAAGTTAGTATAGAGCTTGTTGCCGCTGAAGTACAGGCCGATGAGCAGCTTGAATTGCGCCTGGGTCAAGGGATAGGATTCGGTGGGCAGCACTATGATGGCATCGACAGCGTCCTGTTTCTGCTTCTGCTTGGCGGCCTGCACCATTTCCAGGTAATTGCAAAAGGCCGCCGCGCACTTGGCTATGAGCCGCACCAGCGTCGAGGTGGTGCACTGCTGTAGCACGGGACGGCTGATTAGCTCGGTGACAATCGAATACATATCGAACACAATGAGATCGGGACGCGGCTGGCAGTCGAACAGCTCGGTAATGCGGCGGGGCGCGCTCTCTATGTCCTTCAGGGTGATGCTCATCCAGCGCTCCATGTGGACGAGCGAGCGTGGCTTCTTCAGTGTGGCTGGCAAATTGAAGGGCTGTTGGGTCAGCAGCAGTACCTTCTTTTCATTGCTCACGCAATGCTCACACAGCTACATGGGGGGAGTAAGGATGAGTGAAAATTCACTGGATGAGGGAACGGGACTTACCTTCAGCATTGGACGGCTGTATTCGCCATTGGGTGCGAGGAAAATGTGGTTTCTGACAAACTGTAAGCATAGGTATTTTATTGAATCCACCTAGAATTTATATTGTTACGGAAATATCACGAAAATAGTTAACTCACACCGTCCTCTGAAATGCGGAGCATATCTGCCGGCTTTTAATTGAGCGCTTTAATGTCTGCCTGAATACAATTCTACACTCCAGGGTTGCTGCGAACGAATCGATAGGCCAGATAGAACAGTTTTACCGTGAGCGATAACTGACTGTAACCAACGACGTTTCCTTTATGTTGGCATCGTTGCGTTGCGCGGGCTTTTTAAAGTACGCTTAATATATTTGTGTGTCAAATCAATAATTTTCTCCTATTGGGAAAAATATATTATTCTTTTCCTTTTATTTTTTATTTGTGTATTTTTAATGCTATTTCTAGTATTTTAACATTTGAAAATGTATTTCAAACAGACTTTACATTGTGTTTACATAACAATGTTAATTACATACGTTAACGTCAAATTAACATAACCAGATTGAGTTAAAAGTTCAATTGAGTAATAACAGTGCCATTTCGAGTATAACATAGTGCCGCTTTCACCACACTGCGAAATTAGTGCTGTAAACCGCCGGCAGTTGAGGCCAACCAATAGCAGCTGGTGTGACCGAGATGAACATATAACTATCGTAGAGCGAGATAAATATACGAACTAACGCTGTAAACTCAACACAACCGTGCCGTGCCGACGAACGAAAGAGCGCACAAAGCGTAATGTGAGAGAATTGAAAAAAATCATCAAGTATAGAGGCCAAAAGCAAACGCAGCAGTTAGGCAAATTTTAATATTTTTGATTAATAATTCAAAGTATCGCATGCTGGCTGCATTACCAAGAAAGTGAATGCAAGCGGCACATAAATTGCGGTAAGATAAACAGCCAAACTGAACAGCAAATAGCCAAAAAATTAGAAGAAGCGACGACGTCCAACCAACCAACCAACCAACCAACCAACACTCACATACATATATACATACTCCGACATATACGCACGCACACAAACAGACACACTGGCGCACGCACACACACTCCAGTGAAAAAGTGCAAGCCGCGACCGCTTTTAAAGGCGTGAAACAGAGATCAGCTTTAAAAGAAGTTGAATCAAACACAAAGAGGGCATGCAAATTTGATTGGAACTCTTGTTATGGCCAGATGCTGATGTTTGCAAACACATTTCCGTGTTTTTAGGAAGGCAAACGGCACTTGCCGACGACGACGACTGCTGTTGCGACCGCGATAGAGCCCATACACTCACACATATACAAATACACACACATACATAGATATATTCAAATAGTGAAACACACACACATATATAATTATATATATATATATATATATATATATATATATATATATATATATATATATAATATATATATATTTATATATATATATATATATATATACATATATACGTACACACATCCGCGCGTTCCGCAGTGTGGAGCAGGAGCTACAGGAAGACGTGAGGCACAAGAGGAAGAGGCCCGGCAGCCAGGCATCGCAGCGCTGCCGCCATTATCATAAAGAGCTGACGAGGGAACAGCGCTGGTCGACAAGTTGATGCCACTGCTGTCGTCCAGGAGGAGCTCTGTACCACATAAACACCAACAGCAGCAAAAACAACAACAACAACAATAATAATAACAAGAGAAGCGTATTGGCGAAAACTTTGCATTGATGGTAATGCATGCTAGAAAACCGCAGCGTATGAACGATGGGTAAATTACAATCCAACTTAAATACAATATATATCTATATAAATAGTCATGTAGTTACTAAAACCAATTCATGTGTAATTCGCCCTAAAAACTTAAACGCCAACTTTTGTTTACATATACATATATGTACGCACGTTCCGTGCTGCTGCTTGCTGACACACACACGCTGACACTCGCACACACATGCACATGCACATGCACATGCTTATGTCCCCGCCCCGCGTATCGTGATAGTGACCACATCTACATATATTCGCGTGTGCGTTTGTGTAACTGTATGTACAAAACATATGTGATTTCTGCAAATGCAAATGGAAATGAAGGAAAGGAAAAGAAAAACATCAATTAATGTGTGTTTGTTGCACACTGTCATCTCTGTAATATTTAGTTTGCTTCATTTTGTGCGTTGTCCATTGCGCTGCTCTCGTTTAGCGTGCTTTGGCCCATTCTCGAATCGTTCGTTTTGCTCAGTCGCTGTGTCTACGTCGAAATTATTCACCACACTTTATGCACCTCTCGCTCACACTCTCTCAATTGGCTCAGCTGTAAGTGGTACTCTCTCTGTCATCATCTCTTGTCATTTACCGCTGCTTACATTTGCTGCACCAGCTTTAAACGAAGCGAACGGTCCAGCCTCAATTCTTTTTGATTGCAGACCGAGACCTGTAAAGGACCAGCGAATTCTAGCAGCACCAAAAGCTTCATTTTGCACGCATTTTGTTTAATTATTTTGGTATAATTTGGTGAAACACTCTTGCACTGCATGTTAATTTCACTATTCCATTGGCTTTCGTCGGAAAAACATTCAAACCAACCGAATTTCATCACTTCACATTGAAATTCTTATTTTGTTTTTGTTTGTGGGTAAATATTGGCAAATCGCAACAACATCATCACAAACGCCACAATTTGTGAATCTTTTCCCAATTTCCATTAGAAGCTGCACGACAAACGTAACGAAAATCAAAACAAAATAATCGAAAAAAAAAAAATATATATAAAACAAAATGGATTTAAATGACTTTAATGATTCAGAGTCGGACACCGATTCGGGCCGTGACTCCAATTGGAGCGATAATTTGAGTGAGTCGAGCAACGGTGCCGGCCACAATACCGGGAACATTCCACAACATTTGGCTCCAGTATACAACAATAGAATCTATGACCTGGTGCGCGAAGTCGACTATGATATCGAGGCAGGGCTTCAGAACTGTCGACTAACCATTGACTCGCCCGAAGAGGTGGTTAACCTGAATCCGGCAGTTGTTCTAGCCAATCCGGAGCCCGTCGTGCCCATCGTGCCAGTCGCGCCAGTCGCGCCAGTCGTGCCCGTCGAGGAGGTGGCTAACCTGAATCCGCCACTTGCTCTTGCCAATCCAGAGCCCGTCGTGCCCGTCGACGAGAATGCTGCAGCCGCAGTGGCCGAGATCGAACCGCCCGTAACCATGAGCAAGGTTAAGCCGAACTTCACTGTCGTCTATACGGTTAGCAAATGCATCTACGATATCAACAATAAGTTGATATCGAGTAAAATAGCTAATACCGAATCATTTCCGTATTACAATATACACGAGGAGGACATTGCAGCTGCTCCAGGCAACGGCGACAATGGTGGGGCCGAAAATATTTTATTCGACGAGGACTCTGTGCCCAGTACGTCTACTGGCACCACTGTTAAGGAAGATGCCTTTGTTTTCGTCGACGATGATGACGACGACGACACCGAAGATGAAGACGAGCTGCTGAAGCCGACTCCACCCAAACGCATGAAAATCGAAGAGACCCCATCAACTAACCGCTAACCACTACCCATTGGCCATTGCCCATTGCCCATTACCCATTACCCATTACCCATTACCCATTACCCATTACCCATTACCCATTACCCATTACCCATTACCCATTACCCATTACCCATTACCCATTACCCATTACCCATTACCCATTACCCATTACCCATTACCCATTACCCATTACCCATTACCCATTGCCCATTACCCATTGCCCTTTAACTAAACCAAATAATTCACTAACTCTTCACTAAATGTTAATAGTCCAGACACAAATAACACATAACACACCAAAGATATACAGAAAGAATATCGAAACGTGATCCAATAAAATACAAACTAGTTTATAATATTACTTGTTGCTTTTGCGTTGCATGACATTTGTTTTTAGTCTCTCTGTATATATATACATATATCTGTATATTTAGTCAAATAGTTTATATAGTTCGCTTTGCACTAATAGAGGCTTAACTTAGTTAACTCCATTGTGATATATATTTAATTTGTTTACTCTTTCGTCTTGCAGGTACTTTGAGAAGCATACCAGTCACACATCCTACCAGGTGAGCAAGGATAATCCATAGACGACGATAATCCATACAGAAACAAACGCCTCTACCACAACTCAGCCACACTAAAACTAATAATAACTTAAGCTTTCGTTTTAAACTTATCATTTGTAAACGCTAAATTAGTCACGTGTGTGTGCCAAGTCCATAGATTCATCTATCCATTCATGCATCCTTTAAGTTGAAGAATCCTTCTTGTATATATATATATATTTATATATATAGAGAGAGATGGTGGTGTGTGTTGTGGGTGCTATCAGAATCATTCGGCATGCATATAGCTCACATACCGGGCACATATAAATATATCTCATGCAGATATGCATATGTCTCCGATATCTGTCTGTATGTTGTACTGACGCAACTTTCATTTGTCACCCCCTCTCCAATCCACTTTTGGGCACGCGGCATTGCAGCGAATCAAACGAACTGATCTAACTAATGTACACACGTAATTAGAGTAACAAACACTTGGATAAAGCAACATTAAACCGAAAAACAATTCTCAAAACGAACAACAATCGAACCGGCGATATATGAAAATCGAAAATTGATAACGAATATTGTCTATATATATATATATATATATATATATAACTAAATTAAAAAACAAGCAAAATATCAAATCAATTTTTATTAAATATTTAACGTAAATGGATAATTTTTGATAAACAAAAATCTTTAACAACAGACCAAAAAACAAAAGAAGAGAAGCAAAAGCAATAAACAACTTAAACCAAATATTTATTATAATAATAACACCAACAACAACAACAACAACAAACACTGCGCATATTCAAACGTAGCCTTAACAAAAATCAAATCGAACATAAAACTCGCATATGACAAACAACAAACAACCAACAACAACAACACAAACGTGCCTAAGCCATAAACAGCATTAAGAGGAGAGCAGAATTGAGAAGGGAAGAAAGCAAGGAAGCAAACAACGAAGGAAGGAAGCAAGGAAGTCTGAAACCAATTATCCCCATACACAGCTAGACAGACTGCAGCAACTTGCCAAAGCTGTTGCAGCAGTCGACGACAACAACAATAACAATAATTCTAATAACAACACTAACAACGGCGACGACGACGCGACGCCAGTTGAGGAAGACGCGGCCGCGCGGCAGGACGAGCACGACGCCAACGCCATCTATGACGAGCGGCAGCAGCGGCGGCAGCAGTAGCAACAGCAGCAGAAGCAACATGGCCGTTGACTTGTCAATGCTGACAAATAGCAGCAGCTCCAACAACAACAACAATAACAACATCACTAACAACAACAATATCAACAACAACAGTCACAGCAGCAATAAGATTGCAGTGCACGCAGCAGCTGCAGCGGCAGCAGCTGTTGCCTCAGCAGCTGCGATGGGAGTTTGTCGCGTTGATGTAAGTAGTTCAAGCAAACAACAATCAAAGGAAAAGTCGCAAATGAACTAATCAAGAAGAAGATAAAGAAGAAAACAGATGCATATAAAATTGAGCAAAAAAAAAAAAAACAAAAAAAAAACAAATAAACAAACAACAATAACACGAGACACACACACACATAGAGACACAATAACAATTGCAACAATTGCAACGTGCATATAAAAAGCTGGCAAACCAAAATTCACTTTATGTTTTATGTTCGTTTTGTGTTCGTTACGTGTCGCCCACAAATATCTATACTTGCAAACACACACACACTCAAAATTTTCAAAATTTCTTTAAATGACAACGAAATTCTGCAACTGCACAGCCTAACAAGCAACAACCAACAACATCATTATCATCATCATGATCAACATCAATCAAATGAAGCAACATTAATTGGCAACAAACATAGCATATTAGCAAAACAACCTTTATTGTTTACTTAAGTAGTTTTAGTTCTGTTTACTAAAGTCCCTCCCCTCTCTCCGTCCCCCTCTACTCGCTTTCTGTTTTGTTTACCCATTCAAACATTGGCAACAATAACAACTTGATAACAATAACAATATGAATATCAATGGCAATAACAAACAGCTGTAACCATAACTAAAACAACTTCAATAACAGCTACAGCAACATCAATAACAAAAACAATAACAATAACAAAAACTTAAATCTGTTTAGAAATAGCATTTGGTTTTCTTGTATTAATGCCGATCCTTAATCTTATTCGACAGAGCTCAAAGTACAGCAGTTCAAAGCGCGACTATGAACGCGATCGTTCCTCCAATTATCGCGATCGTGACATTTCACCTGGCGGCGGTGGTGCCGGCGGTGGTGGTGGCGGCGGCGGCGGCGGCGGTGGAGGTGGTGGTGGAGGCGGCGGTGGCGGTGGGCCATTGAATAATGGCAACAGCTATCGTTCACAATCACCGGACATAGATTCACCATCATCGCGCTCGCATGATCTGCGCGAACGCGATCACCGAAGTGGAGGCGGTGGCGGCGGCGGAGGTGGGAGCAACGATCGCTACAGTTACATACAGAAGATGCGTGATCGGGATCGCGATCTCTACAAAAAGGATAAATATTCCGGTAGCTATTCAAAATAGTTAAATTGACAAATTTCAATCTCAATTCTAATTTTGTTACCCTGTGACAGATAAACGAGATCGGCGCGGCAATGATCGCGACTCGGAGTCATCTTATCGCACGAATCACGACAGGGATCGCCGTGGCGGTGTGGCTAAGATCTGTTCATCACGCGAAAACGATAAGCGCTCCGGCTCGGATGATCGGGATCGTGAGCGTGATCGCGATTTGCGCGACAAGCGTGACAGAGGCGCCGATCGTGATCGAGATATGTACAAGAAGGACAAATATGCAGGTATGCATGCGAAAAGCTTAGACCGAAGACAGCAAATCATACTAATTATATATGTTCCATTAGACAAACGGGAGCGAAGCGATCGTGGTGAACGTGTGGCGCGCTATGGCGACTGGAGCGAGCATGTGAGCTCGTCCGGTAAGTAGCTCAATGGATTGCTAACTAAACTGTATAATGTGTTTAATCAATGTTGCTTATTTGCAGGAAAAATGTATTACTACAACTGCAAAACTGAAGTCTCCCAGTGGGAGAAGCCTAAGGAATGGGTAGATAGAGAAAGGTGTGGATCCAGTGGTAGCTGTGCCGCCTTGAAAATGAAGAAGGGTTATGAATGATGTACAGAGAGAACTTTGAAGTTGCCTAAAGCATAATATACATGTATAATGTATAGTCAGATATTCTATGCATATATAAACTACTTACACAATCTCTGATAATGTATCAGATAATGTAATATCAAACTTCTCTTATGCTTTGTAAATCATTCATTAAACGTTAGTCTTTAGTCAAGGCTCGCACACGGCAAAGAAAGCAAATCGTTTCTAATATTTTATTTTGTATCCTCTTATAGGAATTTGCCGCGTGATCAACATCGTGAGAAGGATTACCGCGATAAGGATCGGGATCGAGATCGCGATGATCGCTTCTCAAGATCGAGTAAGTCGCCAGCAGCAGCAGCAGCAGCAGTCAGAGCAACAGTTAACACACTCTCTACTCCATTTGCAGCATACAAACATTCCAATTCATCGCGCGACAATTCACGACTGAGATGGAATTACGAAAACGATGGCCCGCCCAGCCATCGAAGGCGATTGGATGGTGAGCGGCATGCAATGATCAGTAATCAATCGATATTAAATTTAGTTGTTTTGCCTGCAGGTCGACATAACGATAATGCTGATATGGACATCAGTGGCGACTCGACGCCCACCTCGGAGGCAAGTTATTCGTTAAGCGGCACGCCTACTACGCATGGCGGCAGCGTGGGCGGCGGCATGCAGTCTAGTGATCAGTCGTCTCTAATGCCACAGGGCGGAATGTGTATTGCACTGCCACGACTGGCCTCCCATCCAAATAGCGGCGCAGTGGTTACGCCAATGGGTGCGCATTATGGTGCCATTGGTGTGGGTGGCACGGGCGGCGGCGGTGGTGGTGGACCTGTAAGCGGCGCCACCATGTTGCCCACCAGCGGACTGGCCTCGGTGCCGTCCAACATTGCCAACAGCAACAGCAGCCTTAGAAACTCAGTTGTCGGCCACATTGGCTCAACGTCCAGCGTAAGTTTTTTATTCGAATTCTAATTTCCTGTTTCCTGTATTAATTGTGTCCTTCAATTTAACAGACGACAGTGCCGACGCTGGCGAATCAGGAGCATCATATGAACTCGAATGCGTCTGGGCCTCCTGGCAAGCTGCTCGGCGCTGGGGTTAAGGATCAGGCAACATTGTCGCATCGGCAGAAATTACATTTAGTCCTTAGCGGCATGGATGTGCCCCATCATCATCTGTTGGTCGCCGGCGGCAGTGCCAGCGGCGTGGGCCCAACGGGCGCCGGCAGTGGCTCGGCCGTCGATGTCGTCAATCACGCCTACAATTCGGTTAACAATGTGACTGGTAGCTTAAGCAGCCTGGGCAGCTTAAGGTGAGTCCCGCAACAGCTCTTTGACTTCTAGCAACTAATCATCTCTATCTACAGGGACAGCCAACTCAACTCACCGCTGTGCATGCCGCATGGTCATCATAGTCTGTCGCCATCGCTGAGCTATACAAAGAGTCCCATACCAACGATCGTGAGTCACACGAACAATGTGAACGCAAGCAATGCCTACACCTGCAATGCACCGTTTGGCCTCAAGGCGGTCGATGGCCTTGCCGTTGGCGTGGGCGTGGTGTCCTCACCGGCGACGAATGCGATCGGCAATAGCAATTCTATTGCCGGCAGCAACAGCAGCAGCGGCGGCAGCTGCAACGTACCCGGGTTGGGCACTGTCAGCGGCATCAGCGTCATCACCTCCATGGGCAGCAACAGCTTGTGCGGCAGTGCATCAGCGCTTGGCGAGGGCCGCCAACGCCAACGCAAGAATTAGATTTAAGTGGCTCAGCTTTAGAACAACACCAACATCAACACCAACAGGTGGCTGCTGCAGCAGCCGCCGCCGCAGCAGCCATCGCTGCGGTGCAAGCAACGCAACAGGCCCAACAGCAGGCCCAGCAACAGCGAAAACGTAAGCATCGATCGCATATATAAGTGTAACTTAATTAATCATACTTTTCGTTCAATCATAGTCGATAACGCCAATTCGGCTACGCTAAGCACGCTCCAGAGCTGTGTGGCCTCTGTGCAGGCGGCCAATCTGCGCGGCCCGGAGATTTCGCCCAAGCTAGCTAAATACTTTCGCGCTGATCTGATTGCGCACGTGACCAACTGGCAGGCGGAAATATTGGAGCGTCAGGTAACTGGAAGACTTGAATAGAGGTGTACATGGTGTAGGAGGCGAGGATCGTCTTAAGGTTCCACCTCCGCATACATCGAACTACTGTATTAGTATAGCTTCAATAGGCAATTGAATTTAGACCTGAGTCATAGCTTAGTTGGTAGGATTCTTAAAATGTTTTAATCTTTGAATGTGATTCATGTTGCAGGCTCAAAAGTGCTGCGAGGACACGCATCTATTCGGCGACATCAACTGCACACGGATATGCGCCGAGCTGAAATGTGCGAGGAGTCTAGTGCGCAGCACAGAGATCAATGCAACGCTACAAGAACAGAAGTATGTTGGAGTCATTATCATGTATATATATTGTTGATAATTTGGTTTTTATCTTTGATTTAGAATCATGTATCTGCGCCAGCAAATTCGCCGCATTGAGGAGTCGAAGACTCAGAACGCGTTCATGTCTGACGATACTTAGGATCAGGAGCAGTTTAGGCTGCGCGTGCATCGTAAGCTGTCTGTCAGGCTCAAAAAGAGCCCACTTTGGCGCAGCTGATGATGGTGAAAGCAATGCCCACCACCCCAAACATACATGCGGTTGAGTTGATGATAAATTCACACTCATCTGCGTTTGCTCATTCCAAAGATTCCGCTAATTGAATCTGATCTTGAGCTGGGCAGAGCTGGGCAAATAAACACGTGCATCCTAAATCCGTTGGCGGCGCATACTCGTTGACCGTGCTGTGGCCTTTGCTAGTGGCAGGCAACAGGTGCCAGCACACCTAGGGTCGACGAGCCACTGAACACCAGTAGTTGCGTCACCAACAACCAAACGGAAAACAAACCGGAAAACAAAACAAACATGGAAAATGAAACATGATGATGAAGAGAAAAACACAAGATACTAAAACATAATTTATAATTAGCAACGCGTAATAAATAACTTAAATAAGCATGAAGCGCAGCGGGAATGTTGAGCTTATGTTGTCGTTAACCCAAACACCAACAACAACAACAACAACAAAACACCAACAAACAACAAAATTCAATAACAATCGAAACAATACAGAAAAATAATAACAAACAGAGACTATAGACAACAACAACAACAACAACAACAACAAATAAGAGAAATTAAATATGAAACCAATTCAAGAAGCAATAAGAAAGAAGCCTCCTCGTATCGAATCGAAGATATAACACCAACAACAAATAGTAAACATAGAGTAAAACAACAAAACAAAACAAAACAAAAGAAAAGAAAACAAAACAAAACATAAGTAAATAAAAAAGAAAACAAAAAGCAAGTCAACCTAGTATACTCAACTGCAATAAAATGCTAATTTAACTATATACAAACCACATATATATATATATATGTATATATAAATATATGTTCTACATATATCTATTTACTATATATACATATATATATCTCTATATATATAGTGTATATGAAAAGTGTATATTTACAAAGAACACAACAAAGTGCGTGTGGCAGACTCGCCAAAGTCTCGTTTTCCAAATCCAGGAACATAAACAAAACGTTTACAAATGGATAAGAGAGAGAGAGGAGAGGGAGTGACAGAGAGAGAGATAGAGAGAGAGAGAGGAGGACCACACGCTTAGCCTTCATAGTAGCCGCATATAAATTCGTTAGGGGTATTCACTTTCGACAGTTTCCAAAAAGTATTTTTGTGTGCGCCAAAATTTGTTCAACTTTGAAGCTGTCCTTTTGTTAAATACTAAAAACAAGGAGAATGGAGAAGAAAATAACAATTTTGTAACTGCTTTTTGATAGCAACATTTTGCATCTGTGTGTGTTTATGTAAGGGAGAAACGAAAATTGGAATTATGTATTAATTTCCCATTTTCGATTGGCTATATTTTTGTAACAAATTATGTGTGCTCCAAAGGATTCGAGTTGTAATCTAATATATAAATGCAGATATACACAGCGCACACACACACCCACACACACACACTCGTACACACGCTGCATCTCGAGAGCGCCTGGCCGCAAGGACTTCATTTCTAGCTTCTTAGTTCATGTACGAAAATGTATTTATTTTGTTTTGAAATTGAATTTGCAAATAGTTGGTTTTTTTCAACGCATTATCTATACAATTATTTTTTTTTTTAAATTAAACTATAAATTAGTATATATATATATTAAAAGAGCATATGTATACACACGTATGTATATATATGAGTGTAATTTGTCTTATTTAAAGAGCGAGTAAAACAAATTAATTTTGAGTTTTTTTTTATCGAAACTTGTTTTAAAGTAAAAAAGGAATTCGAAAACAAAAACAAAAAACAAAACCTAGAGAAAAAACAAAGCGAGTTTAATAATATAAATAAATATAAATAATAATAATAATAACTACTGTAGATATACATATAATTAAATACAATGGTATATATATAAATATATTTAAATACAAAAAGAAGGTAAAATAAAAAATTTATATTACTTAGCTAAGCGTCGAAACCGAAAAATATAAAAACTTTTATGATTAAGCTGGAAATTTTGATTTTATGGGGGGCAATGGGATTTGTGCATAAATTAACCATAAAACGGCATATTGGAAGAGTAGCTCGATATATTATGCGTACGTATGTGTACATATGTAGCTGCTGCTGTCAGACCATGCTGTTAACAGTCCAAAGCATTAGACTGCGCTGCTAACAGTCCAATAGCAGACTGTGCTGTTAACCTTACGTTCTTCATATTCTATATGCAGTTAACAGCACAGTCTAACAGCAGCGCTGCCACTGTAACAGCCTTGCCAGCTGGTATGAAGCTGCGCACTTGTACAGAGCTGTTATCCAACTGAGTTGCCGTTCAGCTCTCACTTTCATCCTCAAACTGCCACTGTGCGAGAGTGACAGAAAGATAGCTCTTACTGAGCGTAGTGCCGCCTGTTGTTGAGTGAGAGTGAGATGGATTGGGTGGTTATAGCTGTTGATTGACATGGAGAAGCGCCTGGAGATGGTCACACATATACGAGGATGTACGAGGTTGTAATATTGTTCCATATCTGTCCAGAGCCAGAGCCAGAGCAATTCGTGGAGTTAGAATCAGAGCAGAGCCAGAGCAGAGCAGGGGATCAGCCATTGGCAGAGCCATAGCAGAGCCAAAGCAGAGCCAAAGCAGAGCCAAAGCAGAGCCAAAGCAGAGCCAAAGCAGAGCCAAAGCAGAGCCAAAGCAGAGCCAGAAGCAGAGCCAGAAGCAGAGCCAGAAGCAGAGCCAGAAGCAGAGCCAGAGCAGAGCCAATAGCAGCGCCATAGCAGAGCCAGAGATCAGCCAGAGTCACATCTATTGGTAGAGCCAGAGCAGAGCCAGAGCAGAACCAAAGCAGAGAAAATCAGAGCCAATAGCAGCGCCATAGCAGAGCCAGAAGCAGAGCCAGAAGCAGAGCCAGAGCAGAGCCAATAGCAGCGCCATAGCAGAGCCAGAGATCAGCCAGAGTCACATCTATTGGTAGAGCCAGAGCAGAGCCAGAGCAGAACCAAAGCAGAGAAAAGCAGAGCCAATAGCAGCGCCATAGCAGAGCCAGAGATCAGCCAGAGTCACATCTATTGGTAGAGCCAAAGCTGAGGCAAAGCAGAGTCCGTAGCAGCGCCATAGCAGAGCCAGAGATCAGCCAGAGGCACGGCCATTGGCAGAGCCAGAGCAGAGCCAGAGCAGAACCAAAGCAGAGAAAAGCAGAGCCAAAGCAGAGCCAAAGCAGAGCCAAAGCAGAGCCAAAGCAGAGCCAAAGCAGAGCCAAAGCAGAGCCAAAGCAGAACCAAAGCAGAGCCAAAGCAGAGCCAATAGCAGCGCCATAGCAGAGCCATAGCAGAGCCAGAGATCAGCCAGAGTCACATCTATTGGCAGAGCCAAAGCTGAGGCAAAGCAGAGTCCGTAGCAGCGCCATAGCAGAGCAAGAGATCAGCCAAAGGCACAGCCATTGGCAGAGCCAGAAGCAGAGCCAGAGCAGAACCAAAGCAGAGCAAAGCAGAGCCAGTAGCAGCGCCATAGCAGAGCCAGAGATCAGCCGGAGGCACGGCCATTGGCAGAACCAAAGCAGAGCCAAATCAGAGCCAAAGCAGAGCCAAAAGCAGAGCCAGAAGCAGAGCCAGAAGCAGAGCCAGAGCAGAGCCAATAGCAGCGCCATAGCAGAGCCAGAGATCAGCCAGAGTCACATCTATTGGTAGAGCCAGAGCAGAGCCAAAGCAGAACCAAAGCAGAGCCAAAGCAGAGCCAATAGCAGCGCCATAGCAGAGCCATAGCAGAGCCAGAGATCAGCCAGAGTCACATCTATTGGCAGAGCCAAAGCTGAGGCAAAGCAGAGTCCGTAGCAGCGCCATAGCAGAGCCAGAGATCAGCCAGAGGCACGGCCATTGGCAGAGCCAGAGCAGAGCCAGAGCAGAACCAAAGCAGAGAAAAGCAGAGCCAATACAAGCGCCATAGCAGAGCCAGAAGCAGAGCCAGAAGCAGAGCCAGAGCAGAACCAAAGCAGAGCCAGAGCAGAGCCAGTAGCAGCGCCATAGCAGAGCCAGAGATCAGCCGGAGGCACGGCCATTGGCGGAACCAAAGCAGAGCCAAAGCAGAGCCAAAGCAGAGCCAAAGCAGAGCCAAAAGCAGAGCCAGAAGCAGAGCCAGAAGCAGAGCCAGAGCAGAGCCAAAGCAGAGGTAAGTCTGAACCAATAGCAGACACAGAGTTGAGCTAGAGATCAGCCATTTTCAGAGCCAGAGCAGAGCGAAAGCAGAGCCAATAGCAGCGCCAGGGCACCGATGGCATTGTATATTTATTAAATTTAATGTTTTCAGTCAATTAATCAATCAATCAATCACTCAATCAAGCCGGTTTAAGAACAAGGTTAGTTGGCTAACGAATCTAATCATATTTAACGTTAATGCCTTCAACAGTTCAAAGAGTTTTGTGCATGTGTGTGTTAGTATGTGTGTGTGTGTGTGTGTGTGTCTGTGTTCGTTCGTTAAGAGTATTAATTACTAAGGAAGTGTCGCCATAGCTGTGCGCATAAGAGCCTGCAACGGCATTTAAAAGCAGAGGTTGGCATTTAATTCTAATTAGCTTTTACTGTCCAATCAGAGCAGCAGCAGCAGAAGCAAAGCTTTCGGTCTCAGTGAAAGTTAGCTTTCAACTTGGCAGCTTTTGGCACTTGCCGGCAAATCAGAGAGAAAGGGTGGGAGAGAGAACGTGCGAGAGTGTGGCAAATGCCGCTTGAGCTTTGCTGCAAAGTAACGGCATTTAACCCAGCAAACAAATTCGCAGCGCAGCGAATTCAAATGAATCGCAAGCCGAAGCGCGCGTCGTGCGAATGAACACCCGAGGACGAAGCACGAAGCGCACCAAATGCCGACGCTATGTTTACGCCACTCACACACTGGCCGTGCCCCGCCCCCTCGCTGCCCCCGTCGCCAGCTGCGCACTTGGCATCTGCGGGCTGTCAGAGGACAGCGAATGCCAACAAGTAGCAGTTCAGCATCGACAACGCCAGCGTTCGCTTGCGTCTAGCTGAGGCCAGCGCAACACACCAAAAACTGGAATAGAAATATTCAAATCTAAAAAATAAAAACAAATTTGACGTAAAATAAAATCGCGAAAAAAAATTAAATTTAAAAATAAATTTTCTAACAGTTTCGAAAATAGTTCAAAAACTTTTCGTGCAGTGTACTTATTTATTTTACATTTGTTTTCAGTGTAAAGCCAAAGGCTTTAAAAATTAAAAGATAGAAAAAACAGTAAAGAGCGGTAAGTGGTTCCCAGCGGCAACTGAAAGAATAATTGAAGCACATAAAGCTCTCGGCTTCTTAGACTAGGTGAGACCAGTCTCCTTTCATAATCCTTTCTTTTTTAAGTGTATTACTTTGTGGCTTGAAATGTGAAGAGCAAACTATAATTTAGTTTGCATAGAGCGATTTCTATTCGAATTAGTAAATTTAATTTAAGCTTAACTTAAATTGAAGTTAGTTTAAGACATTTTATTAAATTATTCATTATGATTTCTATTCACATGATTTCAATGTTGAAATTATAGCTAAGATTGTTAGCAAAGTTTTCGGAGCGAAAGTTCAGTTAGGAAAGCCGTTATTAAATACTGTTCCAAAAGAAAGTTGCATTCAAGTTTTGCCGAAAAGGACCTTAAGCTGTCGGAACCAAAGCATATATGCTAATATTTTGATACCCTACTCGAAGGTGGTTAAAGCGAGTCTATTGGTTTGCTAAGAAGATATTGAAATTGAAGCTAAGCTACATGATGCAATTTAGCTAAGATATTCTTAGCCAAGTTAATAACACAATACTTCTCTATGCATTCGCTGCATTGCGGCCAGAGCATTGCTCAGTCGGGTCTACTTACCTGCTTATTAAAAGCTTATTCTTGCATACATTTTACAATGGGTTTCTCGACTTTTTAGTTGCATTTGCAATTGCGGAACTGTCAGTTGCAGCCACAGTTAGAAACCACAAACAAACAGGAAATCCACGACTATAGCCAAAGTCAATTGAATCTACGTAAATATGTTGTATGGCTACATGATAATTTCAATGCGAAAGTAGTCAGAGGAAAAGGAAAATATTAATATCTTTATAAGCTGTGCTTCGGGCATTTTCTCTTTTTAGGAAATTTAAAGCTTTGTTTAGGGAGTTTTTGATAAAATGTATTTCATAATAGCCCAACATAAGCTGTGAGCTGCCTCCAGTCTTCAATCATATCGATATTTCTAGAGCTGTCTAGTCCAGATCATGAGCCGTGGAGCGGAATGGGACAATGTCTGGTGTAAGCAATGACTGTGCTAGGATTTATCATCCTAAGTTTACTGATATGATTCTTGTTAGAGACTTACTTGAAGCATGACTGTAGTTAGACCATGATCAATGATTTCTGAATTTTGGGATCAATTTCCAATCCAATTTCTTGCACTGATCAGTTGCTATATGAGAAGAAGATCCTATATAGTTAAAGTTGATTTTTTGATTTGATTGCACCAATGCCGAAGGCGAATAGACTTTGCCTGATAAAAAGGCACTTGAATAGAATACCCTGTAAAAGAAGTTAGCTTGACTACTCCCATCGAGAATTCCCTGCATTTGAATACCCTGGAAATGAATACTGTGAATGAAAGCATTTCATATCCATAATTTCTCCCAGAATACCCTCTTAAAAAAATAATCGCTGTAAGCATACCCTGTAAATGTATAGTATTTTCATAAATACTTCCGTAAAAATACCCTGTGAATTAAAGCTTTCTACATGGATACCCTATAATAGAACACTTTCAATATGAATACCTCTCTTCCTCCGCTTGAGTACCGTGTGAATAAAAGCTCTCTATGGGAATTTTCCCCACAAGAATACCCTATACAAAAATATTCCCTGTTCGAACACTCCCTGTTATCTCATACATCCCTATATGAATACTTCCCCTAAGAATGCCCTGTAAGTGAAAACTTTCAATATGAATACTCATTTCCAGAATACTTTTTTCCTTGAACACTGCAATACCCTGTACAAGAATACTCTCTACACGAATGCCCGCATTATAGGTCATGCACTTTACATACCCTGTAAACAAAGCCGGCCTTTAGTCTCTTCTAGCTTACCGTCACTTTCATCCCAGATCTGCTTTGCCCTGCCCTAATCCCACTCTCAACTCAGGCATCAAAACCCACATTGCGTAGCAGTGGGCGTGGCATTCCATTCCAGGGTTCAGCATTTAGCATGCGGCATTCGGTCGTAATTAAACAATGTGTGAAAAGTGTTCGGTGGCTGCGTGTTCAATTACTCAAGTGTGTTTCGCACTTCAAATGTCATCGGATGATTTGTGCTGTGTGATGCTGTGTGATGCTCGGCTTTTGTTTTGCTTCTGGCCCTTATGCATTTCTTACCAAATTGCTGGTACTTAAAAATGGCGCGCAAAGCCAAAAGTCAAAAGTCAGAAAGGCTAAAGCGAAAAGGCAAAAGGCAAAAGGCAAAAAGCATTTGACGTTTGCCAATGTTGACAATTTGCATTGGGCAATGCCAACGGCCATAAATTTGACGCCACCGAGACCCGGACAAAAGCTATACGAGACTCCGGCTTGGCCAGCCCAACTGGAGTCCGTTGTCCGCCCGCGTCCCGCGTCTGGCCATTTGGCTGCTCCAAAGGCGCGCAGCAAACAAGTTGGAATTTTTATAAATTACTCAGCTGTAAGTAGATCTGACCCCATTGCCAGCCAACAGCGATGCGTTTCGATATCGACGAACATACATACATATATGTACATGTATATATATAAATATATATATTTTTATAATTTTTCAACATTCTTTATTTAAGAACGAAGTACATTTTTCATGATGCACATCAAAATTTAGCACTCGCGCTCAGTTTGTTGAGCTCGCGCTGGGCTGGAGCCGGAGCTGACGCTGCCTGTGGAGCTATTTGATAGAGAAAGTCATTTGCTTGAAGATAAATATAAATATATAATGTAATATAGACATGTTGAAATATGTTTTGATAAAAATTCATGAACAGAATATGGCAATAATTAAAAATGAATTTTTTTAAATTCCTTAGAAAATATATATGAATAAAAAGTGAAAAAAACCTGCTAGAAAGTTATATATTCATTTATGATTATGTTTATTTTTATTTTTAGTTTTTTTTAATTTATTTTTGTTTATTTATATATTAGAAATATATAATAAAATAAAATATTTCTATTTTTATTTTTGTTATTCTTATATTTTATTAATTTTTCTTGTTTAATTATTTTTATTAATTTATTTTTATATATTGTTATTTATGTACATATTTATATATTTGTAATAAAAAATAAATTTCTTTATATTTATTAAAAAAATATTGTTTTTGTTTTTATTTATTTATTAAAGTTTCATATTTATTTATATTTTTTTTAATATTTGTATTTTTATATATTCAAATACTTAAATTATTTATTTTCTTTATCTTTGCTTTATTCATATGTATATTCTCCTGTTATTTTCTTTTCTTTCAATTTCATTTACATTTCTATCGGAACAATAGAGTTGCAAGGCTTCAATATGTCTGCAGCGCTGACAACTTTTGAAGGGTTCAGGATTTAAGTGTTGACAGCTCCTTCAAGCTGCTTCAATTGGGCATTATTGCTGGCTTTTTTGTGTACCCTGTGTGCATAGGCAAAAGGGTATATATGTGCTGCTCGATATAGAGATAAATATACGTAGTATGCATATACTCCGTATGCAGCTGCTAAGTTGATTCAGTAAATTTACAATTGATCGATAACTCACAGCTTTGTTATCGATAACTCTGTTTTAAATCGTATTTTGCATTCGTATTTGAAAAGTTAGCTTAAAACTGCCTTTGCCCATGCTTGGCCCTAACCTAGGGTGTCTTCAAGTCAATCACAGTCCGGCGTGCAGCACTTTTACTTGTTCCAGCTCTGACCTTGTGCGCGTTTTCGCATGTTGTTTTCTTTTTCGGCTTCCTCCTCGTTTTTTGGCATTCAAATTATGTGAATGTATTTCATTTTCATTTGCGACTTGCGCTTGTTTTAGATTTGTTGTTTTATGGCTTGACCATTTGCCAGCATTGTGTGGGGGATTGGGGGGCTGGTTATAGAGGGGGCGCGCTGGCTTTAAAGGCGGCCTGTGGCTGCGTGCCTGGCGCACATTTTCCACAGGATTTTCCAATGGTTTTTTGGCAACTGCACTCAATTTTTATTACCTAGCACTCGCATTTTACTTAGCCCTATTCACTCGCTACATAATTCTGTTAAGGTCGGGCTAAGAGGAGGTGGTAGGGGGAAGGGGGGGGGGTTGGTTGCCTTGCCATGGTATATGCTTGGTCAATGTTTTGCATAGTGGGCAACATTTTATATCTGCCACCATTCAGCGTGGATGCCCAGCGCTTCTTGTTGACACCCTGCCATGCTGAGTTGGCACCCACAGACACACACACACGCACACACGCACACACACACACACAGAGGCACATGCACACGCTCACGCACTTGCTGTTATAATTTCATTTGAGGTTTAAGCAACGGGCCTCTGGTTACATTTACATTTTTATTTCCTCTCGGACGCATCCATTGGGGGTACGTGAGATGTTGTTGTTGTTGTTGTTGCTGTTGTTGTTGTTTCATGACTTTGGGCTAATGCTTTGTATGGCTAAATCTATGCCCGATTTAAATGTAGGTCTTGGCCCTAGTGCGCAGCTCTTTCAATTCCACACGAGCCGCGTGACATTCTTACAAATTACATTTTAAGTTATTCCCTTAAATCTGAGCAAGAGCTTTAAGGGAAATACCAAAAAAAAAAAAAAAAAAAAAACATATATCTATATGTGTATACCAGTTCAAACATCGTCAGCAATTGCCAGAGCTCACACCTAGCCCGGCTATACCCATTTCCCCCCATTTCCTTCCATTTCCCTCACTCATTTCCCATTCTGAACTATGTCGTTTGCCGTGTGTTTTATGAGGGTTTACTGTAGCTTTCTGGCCAGCTCAAAGGCGGCTAACAAAACAAAAAAATCAAAATGAATAAAAATGGCAACAACGACCATGAAATCGTAAACAGTTGATTCTGATTCTGATTCTTATTCTGATTCTGATTTTCTTTTGTTTTCGCTTCGGCTTGCGGGCCGAACAGCTTTATGACTGTGAGCCTGGGGATTGCCCCCATGGCCCACGCAGCCACTTATGCTACCTTATTCAAAATGATTTTTATAACTGTTATTTAAATGATTTCTTAACTTAGTATCTTAGCGATGAGTCTCATGGGCAACGTGGGGAAGGTGAGGTGCAAAGGGGGCTGCTAGAGGCAAGGGAAGGACAGGAACTGTAAAAGTAACTGTTAAAGGGACTGCTAAAGTGACTGCTTACTGGCTGCGAACTGACTGCGAAGGTGACTGTTAGCTGACTGCTTTAGTGACTGCCTGCTAAAGTGACTGCTAAAGCCACTGATAAATTCACTTTTCAACTTATTTCTAAACTGACTGTTAAACTAGGTGATCAATTGACTGCTAAAGTTACTGCTAATGTGACTGTTAAGGGGACTGCAAACTGGCTGTTAATGTGTATGTTAACTGACTGCTAAAGCTACTGTAAACTGACTGCTAAAGATACTGTTAACTGACTGCTGATGTGACTGTTATACTGACTGTTAACTGACTGCTGATGTGACTGTTAAAGTGACTGTTACCTGACTGCTAAGGGCACTGCTAAATGAACTGCTAAAGTGACTGTTAAGGGAACTGTTAATGTTTCACAAAGCCAATATACCCGCTTAGCTTCAGTTTGTGCCATTTCTTTCAGTTCATTACCATTTTTTTGCGTTTGTTAATTCAAGAATTTTGCTATTGAATGTATTCCCTGTTTCTCTTAGAGTAAGGCCAAGTACGTGGCCATATCACTGACAAATGGACTTTTTGGCTAATGTAAAACGTGATTTTATTTATCTAACATAAAGTCTTTCGCATGGGAAGCTTATGCGAGCGACATAAAAATTATTTTTATCGTTTGACTACAAGATTTATGTCTCCACACAAATTTCGCCTAGATCGCTACTGTATAATTTTATATATATTTTTTCCTTCTAATCTTTTATGAGCCCAATTTGCATCCGTGAATCTCGCTAGACTACATTTTTTATTGAGCTTTATTTTTTTGCATTCCAGCTTGAAAGTTTAGCTATTTCTTAGCAGTTTCTTTAACTTATAGAAATAGATTTTGTCATTTCACTTTGAAGTGGGGCTTTGGCTGATGCTTGCTGCATTAAAACTAATTAAATTAAATGAAGTTTCTGTATTAAGCTGTTATCAGGTTCATTTGGTTAGCTAATAAAAGAGACCTGCGTTTCGCACAGGTAATTTGCATTTGCGGTTTTACCTTCTTTTTTGTTGGCCTCCCTCGCCCTCTCTCTCCCCCTCCTTCTCTGGCTCTCCCTTGGCTTTTTAAACACACTTTGATTATCTTGTGCGCGTCAAGCCGGGACTCCCACAGCTCCCGCCGTGCCGCGCCGCGCCGCGCCACGCCCACTATCGCGTACATGGACCAGGGCCATAGCCTGGGTCGTGTTGCTATCAGGGCCCGTGTTGTGGCGCCTCAGCGCAAATGGCAAATGGCAACAGCACGGCATGGCTCGGCTCCGGGTATTGGCTAGGGTATCGGGTAGGCGCTGCACGCTGGCCGGGTCGCCTGTCATTGTCGTGCGAGTTGGCATATGTCACCAAGGTGTTACCATTTGTTTTTGTTTTCCTAACTTATACAAAATCCGTGGCTTATGCGTATATATATATGTGTGTGTGTGTGTGTGTGTGTGCCTCTGTGTGTGCGCATTAAATTTGCGGGCATGGCATTGAGCTTTATGCGTTTATGCGTGCTACACATAAACCCATACGCATAGTGTAAACAACTCGACAGGTGTGTAAGAGCCTCTGTGTGTGTGTGCACTTTTTTTTTCAAGTTTCTCTCTTTGCTTTATGAAGTGAAGCTGCGTCACTGTAGTTTTTAAATAAATCCATTTTGCGTTGATTCAATTTGGCTTCTTAGCTGGGAAGGGATAATATTTTTGAATACAATTTATGGTATATATAGTATATATACCTACTATATCTACCGTACTAGTGCTTTAGACACAATGCAATGCTAAAACTTGATTGACTTGTGAAATTGTCTAGAAATTGTTAACAACATATGGACGAGCTGCTGTGTCTGACTGTGTTTGACTTGATTTCAAAGCATAAATAATTTAATTAAATATATATATATTTATTTTTTAATTTAACGAAGTTTAATAAAAATAAATAAAATTAATAATAATATATTAAAATTAAGAAAATAAATAAAATTAATAAAAATATATCAAAATTAAGAAAAATAATTCAAATTTTTATAAAAAGATAAATAAATAAAAAAAAAAAACATTTAAAAATAGGCAAATTTTTCCTATAAAGAAATTAAATATTTTAAAATAAATATGTATAAAAAAGTGTTGCTAAAAGAAAATTCAATTGTTCTGCAGTATGAGAATTAAGAAAATTTGTATATTAAATAAAAATTTTATAAAAAATAAAATGTTGACAGTATAAGTATTAGTTTAAAAACAACAAATTTGTATACAAATTTTAATATTTCTGCAAAATGAATGCTAAATAATAATACAAGTTTACAAAATATAAAGTATTGATAGTAACATAATTTAATTTTTATAACAAATGTCAATTATCCCCCATAACGAAAAAAATACACATATTTTATAAAAAATAAAATTTGATAATAAATTTAAATTGTATACAGTTTTTAGTTTAATTTTTAAATATTAGCATACATCCCTTTGTTATTAATATTTATTTGATTATTTTTATTTCCTTATTGATTTTCATTATAAATCAATAAAAATTCTGGCGCACACCAAATAGCTCAAAACGCCTCAGCTCCTTTGTTGCTTCTGCAGAGTGTTTTATATTACTTGAAGTTTTTACATAAAATTGAGCGCAAATGGCTTTAAAAATACGTTTTTGTGCTTTTGCGGCACGTCGACTGCGCTAAAAGCATTTGCTATTCACGGCCGCGTTTTAGGGTAAATTTATGTAAATAACAAAATCACAAAATCCTTAAATTGTCATTAGCTAAGCCTTTCGAGATTCGCGCTGTTTGCCGTTTTTCCCTCCTTTTTTTTTGGTCTAAATATTATTTTCGTTTAGGTTTGTCGCCAAAATAGGTCCCGACTGCGGCTCCATTTGCCCAGCGCTTACAATTGCTTTAACCCCAAAAGCCAATTAGAACTTCTCAAATTGTTGCGAAGAGCAAGTTGAAAATGCTTTTTCATTGCTTCGTAATTAATTGCCCAATGCAAAGAGCTAATTAGTCAGTTTTAAACATTGTTTAAAAATTTACAAACTGATTTGGAGTTGAAGGCATTTGAGGCAATTGAATATATATAGTCAGAGCTGTACTTAAAAAATCTTCTTCTTCAGCTATAAATCTAGATATGTTTATAAATATTCAGCAAAGTAAGCGTTCGTGCGTTTTTATAGGGTATCTGCTGGACGAGCACACCTGAGCTGAGCTTGTATGATAATCTATAACTCACTCAGCTCAGTAGGGAAAAAAAAAACAAAACAGAAGAAAAGTGTTGTCAATTGCCATACGCATCCGGTTTGCCATTTGCGTTATGTGCTTATACCCTTTGAAAGTGGGCTAAGAATGGGTTGGGGTATGTGCAAGTTGAGTATAGCTTGCTGAAAGCTTAAGAGAGCATTAAAAAAGAGAGTTTTTATGAACTATGTGACAAAAATCGATAACAGCTTAGCGATAAAAGTGTGTATAGGTTATCGATTTTTTGTTATCGATTCTGGCTCATATATTTGCTGAAAGCTTAAGAGAGCATTAAAAAAGAGAGCTTTTATGAACTATGTGGCAAAATATCGATAACAGCTAAGCGATAAAAGTGTGTATAGGTTATCGATTTGTTGTTATCGATTCTGGCTCATATATTTATGTGTCAGTCAGAAATCAGTCATATACATATAGAGATATATATGCATATGCTTATGCTGAGCATCTGCTAGTCGCGCATGCCCGCTTAAGTTTGTTGCTTGTGTCTTTTTATTCGTGCGGCTTGATTTGCTTTCCGTTTCAGTTTGGGCCTCACTCGACGAGTGCTCGAGCTTGTTTATCATGTTCAAAGCGTTGCAGCGTATCTGTGCGTGCGTGTGTGTGTGTGTGTGAGGGTGTGTTTGTGTGTGCATTTCCGCTTCCGCTTGCGATAGTTTCCTCTGCGCTGTTGTCGGATTGCTGATGGCTTGATTGCGACTTTATGGCACGCAATGTTGCTGATGCTTTTATTGCTAAAGACCTCTTCGCCGTTGCCCTGTGTGTGTGTGTGTGTGTGTGTGTGTGTGTGTGTGTGTGTGGCACATTGTGGTGTTAAGCGTATCCGAGACGATACTCTGGTCATCTCTGGCGCACAAATGATGTGCCAATAAACTTGGGCGCCGCTCAATTGTATCCAATAAAATTCATCTTGGCTTATATGAGCGGCCAGAGCGTGACCACGCCCACATTCCTAAAACACATTAACAACGGCCAGAGCAGTGGCAGCGGCAGCATCTGCGCTGCCTTAAGCCCTTGTCAAATGTCATGTGGGTTTATCTCTTTGGCAACGCTTCAATTGTCATTAAATATTGCGACCGCTGCGCCCGCGGCTCCCGCTGCTGTTGCTTTCAATTTCGAGGCCTTGTCCAATGCGGCGTATACTTAACTTCAATTGAACTTAACTCCCATTCGCGACTGAATGAGTTCTTCTTTTCTTCTTTTGCTGTTCGTCTCCAGCGCGCTCCTCACGCATTCCTCATTCCGCTGGCAACTAGTTGGCGCCCAAAACTAACAAATGCAAAGCACGTCGCAGCTCTCGGGAGCGGGTTGGAGAGCGCTGTCTGTCTAGCGTAAAAGTTTAGCGCATGGTCTTAAACGTATTAAATTGAATGGTCAGACAGCAACAGCAACAACAACGACGCAGACAACAATGCGAACAACTAAACACTCAAATGGTATACCATGTACTTGTGTGTAAGCGCATATACTTCGTATCTCGGCTGCAGCTGTTGTGGCTATGACACTCAAGTAAAACGGATTCTCTACAAATGATGACAGCGTGGATGTGTGTGAGCGTGTGTTTGTCAAGTACCACAGGATGTGTTGCCTCAGCAATGCACAGGACAATTCAGTTCCTGCGTTTATCATTATCAACAACTCAGGTTGTCCTTTTACTTACTTCGTCCACTGCTTCCTCCGCCCTTTGTTTATCTACTTACTAAATTAATGGAGCAAGTTTAGTTTCTCAACTCTAATCGCAAAGACAAATAGGTATACGGCTTGCCTTAAGTGTAAGCTGCAGCAGATGGAAGAGCTCTTAAATTCAAAGAATTTTATTTCAATTATTGGAATATTGTGATATTGATATTGATAAATTGATATAGCCAAAATGGACATTTATGGTATATGTTTTGGGTAAGTTGTATGTAAGAAGCAGAAGAAGCCGTGGACAATGCCTTTGCCTGTTCTCATAGCTCATATAAGAATGCAGCCGTACCGGAAACTATAAGGCCGAGAGACGACTTAGATATAGACTTGATAGTTGTAGTAGTAGTACGCTCTCTTATAGAATACGTTTGTCAAGCCAAGCCTACTCACGCCAAGGCAAGCCAAGCCAAGTCCAGCCAAGTCAAGCCAAGTCAAGCCAAGTCAAGCCAAGTCCAGCCAAGTCAAGCCAAGTCAAGCCAAGCCAAGCCAAGCCGATGCATGCCAAGCCCAGTCCTTCAGCTACATTCTCATTTTTAAGCTTTCGTTCTTTGATTACATGTGAAGAGCTTAAAATGTATATTTAGATTCATCTACAGTCCACACAGACAGCCATTGTATGAGCTCCATTCATAAAGTATTACAAATTTCAAATGTTCATTTCGATTTCGAGAGGCTAATGATACCGCCCGCAGTCGCCGACTTTGTCAGCCCAGTTCGCCTCGTTGTGTGCTCATTCCAGGCAAGAGCTTTAAGCACATGTATTAAATTAACTGTGAAATCTTTCCCTGGCCAGATTGCCAGTGTAAGCCTTAATGACTGTTTGACTAGCGAAACATGAGCCTGTGGTTAGCTCTTCGGGCGGCCATCTAACAGCCGAGTTGTTGCCTTGACATCTCACTATCAGTTTCTCGTATCACTTTTAATGCCATTCAAAATTCCAGTTAGGAATTTATACCCTTTGTTAGAAGAACCAGCAGCAACAGGCGGAACCTTCGCTGTTTCTTCTTCGCACTTCTCCTAGTTATATTCGTGAAGTAATTGTGCAGAACTCCGCAAACAGCAATCCTCTTGGATTTCCATATGCCTGCTGGCGTCTGTCGACTCTCCTGCTGAAGCTTGACTGTTTTTTTAACTCTTTCATCTTCCTTCACCTTACCCCTT
The DNA here is from genome assembly GCA_035047485.1 of Drosophila peninsularis. NCBI lineage: Eukaryota > Metazoa > Arthropoda > Insecta > Diptera > Drosophilidae > Drosophila > Drosophila peninsularis. Next base: position 3,867,933 of record JAWNPN010000041.1, read on the forward strand.
TCACTTATCCTTCGGTTAGGGTATTTCAGCTTCGTGCTGCTGCAAATATTTCTCACTTTTTACTTTTCGTTGCATTCCTTGCAGTTTCCTTTCTGTGTCGTTGGCTTGTTGGCTGTTGCATCCCAATTAAAAAGCAACAACAGTTTTCCACTCTTTTGTTTCGCACTTCCGGTTGCTGCAGCTTCTTCTGCTTCTTCTTCTTCTTCTTCATCTTCTTCTTGTCGCGGCTGTTATTATGATTGTTGTCTGCCATTTGCCAGGCTCGACTCTGTTTAGGTGCTAATGGCCGCCGATTTAAGTCGGGAAGTCGCAACGAACTGTTGGCCGTGTTGCCATGGCTTAAAGCTTTAACAACTTGAGCTCATGAACTGAATGTGATTTTCCATCTAACATAAATTCCAAGTGATTAAAGCACACACACACACACACACACACACGCAGACACACACATGCTCGGGCAAGCGCTGGAAACAATGGAACACTCTAAGCCTAACTAAGTGCTCGTCGGCCCTAAAGCGTTTGCCATAGAATTTTTACCTATACCCTGTAAAAAATTTATTATGTAGACAAGTAGTTGCAGCAGTAAATTTATGTATTTTGCAAAATATATTTTATAGATTTTTCAAATACTTAAAATTATTACAATTTTATATTATTTTTGTGTACATATCTAAATTATTTGTTCTATTAAGTATTTTTTCATAGGGTATCTGTCCTGCTAAACACTCTAGTGCAGACATCTTTCTAGTCGCCGTCTTTGTTGTTTTTTGGTTCATGGTTTTGCGTATGTATACGATATGAGTAAGTCCATGTGCGTAGTAGATAATTACGCCCAAGGACGGACTTGCTGGCTGGCTGGCTGCTGCTATCCTCGTGGCTCTGGCAAAAAGTGGAACGAATCTCATGATGTGACATCTGAAAGTTAACGTGAGACGTGAACTTAGCTGACATTAAGACAAATATTAAATGAATTTGCAAAATTTTTAGTTTTCTCAGACCAAAGGGGATCTCGAACAAAACTGAATCGCATAGAAGGGCTGAATGTTATAGCAGCTCATGAGAATCACATAGAAAGGCTGCAGCTCTGGCTGAACCAATTAACAATTTTTTCATTAACATTCGCTCTTTTGTTACATTATTTGTGTACATTTAACATTTTCTACTATTTCAACGAGTTTTCCACGTTTCCCTCACGTTTTGGGTTACAAACGAAATTTATTTCACTTTCCGAAAGTTGTGTTTGCCGCCGCAAGCTGAATTGCTGTTAATTTTTACTTTTTTTTTTTTTGCCGGATTTCCATACAAAGTGCTGAAAGGTAAATCCACTTAGGAAAGATTTTCATAAATGCATTTTCAGGTCGTTTTATGAGCCCTCGTGATTGAGAGCACTTCGAGGAGAGCTCGTAAATATTTAGCGAACATTGTAACAAAATGCCATTCGGCTATCAAGTATGCAAATGAGCTGTCTACATTGTCAATTCACGTCCAATGATTTCATGGCTTATTCTACTTTATATATATATTTTTTTTCGCCCTGACTGACAGCCGCAAATTGATGTCCGACATGTTGTGCAGATTAAGCAGGTTATGAAGGAGAGAGAGAGAGAGACCTCATCTGTAACTTATCATTTATAAAAAGATATCGAAGAGACTCGTTCATATTTTGTTACAATTTGTTGTGGATTGTTAAGAGAGAATAGAGGGAAATCCTCTGATCAGGAGATGATCAATTGATTGACTGACAGACAGAAGGATAGACAGAGAGATAGACGACCAGATAAATGGACGGACGGATAGACAGACGGACACACGGACGCAGATATAGACGGACGGAAATATACGATTTCTGACAGATGAGCAGTCGGAAAGACAGACACTCATATAGATGAACAGATCGACATACGGACGGGGAGACAGACGGGCAGACGGGTGGAGAGACGGTAAGACAGACAAACCGAGTGTATGATGAACAGAGAGGCAGACAGATAAGCGGACAGATGGACAGAGAGACGTAGAGTTGAAAGAAAGGCGGACAGCTGGACAGCCGGACAGCCGGACAGCCGGACAGCCGGACAGTTATACTGATCATAGTCCGGCAGACAGGCCTTGATCGATCGCGATCAATAATACTAAATGCGCTATAAGGTCTGTCACGCCTACTTCTGTATGCTACATACAGTATCATATAAATATATCCAATGGGTACGGCCTGTCGGTGGGGCATGCAATTAAGTAAATTTTAAGCCCAAGTACAAGTTTTTTGCTTTTCGGGGCTGAGCTGACATATCAATTAGCGCTTAAGACTGGAAGTGCTGTTTATTGCGGCTATTTATGGGCAAGCATGGAGCAATTAATTATCCGCAATAATTGCAGAAAGCCATAAATAAATGATTGTCCTTCCGTCCGGCCGGCCGTCCATCCGTCCGTCCGTCCGTCCGCTAAGTGCCATTGGCAATAAATTAAATTTTATTGCATATTGATTACTTGCGGCGATTAAACAATCTTGGCGTGGCGTTATGTTGATTTCCATATGCATTTCCGATTGACAGTTGGCAATTGACTTCAGCTGCCAGCTGGCGTTCGTTTGATTTGTTATGCAAGGAGCAAATGGCAACAGCAGCAGAACTGTCAAAAAGTCACACTGTGAACGCCTCTCGTTCGAGTAGGTGATGAGCTTAACAAATGAGCCAAAAATGTTCGCCCAGACATACAGAGCGAGATACGCTCACATGGCTGCAGCACAAATGATTGATTATGCGAGATATATTGGCTGTTTGTTCTGCTGTCTGCTTTCACGTCCCTCTCACTCTCACTCTCTCATCCAGTCTCTCACTCTCCCTCTCTCACTCCATTTACTTCTCTTACACTTCAGGATCCATTTTATTTTCATTATTGAGCGCTGAAATTTTAATGAGCTTTTGATGCGAAATACACGTTAAGCTGCATGCCGCATTATTTATGTTAAATGCGTTAAATATTTAAATGGCCCAGTTGTTTAAGCCAAATTGACTAAGGGCACACAGCTCGCATCGCATCGCATCGCATTGACTCGGCCATTGAGCCCTGAGCCCTGAGCTTGCTGCAGCTAAACAGACATATAATTGGATGAATCGAAATATACAAAATTCTATTAATATTAGCACCGGTTTTTAAAGCGCTCAATATGAATTTGAAGACACATTAAGCCTGAGAAATATTTTAGAAAATATTTGAGCTTTAAAATCCAATTCACAATATAAAAGTAAATTCGGAAATGTAGATAGTTATCCAGCTTTGCTAATCTCTGTTCACACATTTCATGTATTTCATAAATTCATAAATTCATAAATTCATAAATTCATAAATTCATAAATTCATAAATTCATAAATTCATAAATTCATAAATTCATAAATTCATAAATTCATAAATTCATAAATTCATAAATTCATAAATTCATAAATTCATAAATTCATAAATTCATAAATTCATAAATTCATAAATTCATAATCTAATTCATAAAATTCATAAATTCATAAATTCATAAATTCATAAATTCATAAATTCATAAATTCATAAATTCATAAATTCATAAATTCATTAATTCATTAATTCATTAATTCATAAATTCATAAATTCATAAATTCATAAATTCATAAATTCATAAATTCATAAATTCCTTAATTCATAAATTCATAAATTCATAAATTCATAAATTCATAAATTCATAAATTCATAAATTCATAAATTCATAAATTCATAAATTCATTAATTCATTAATTCATTAATTCATAAATTCATAAATTCATAAATTCATAAATTCATAAATTCATAAATTCATAAATTCATAAATTCATAAATTCATAAATTCATAAATTCCTTAATTCATAAATTCATAAATTCATAAATTCATAAATTCATAAATTCATCAATTCATCAATTCATAAATTCATAAATTCATAAATTCATAAATTCATAAATTCATTAATTCATTAATTCATAAATTCATAAATTCATAAATTCATAAATTCATAAATTCATAAATTCATAAATTTATAAATTCATAAATTCATAAATTCATAAATTCATTAATTCATAAATTCATAAATTCATAAATTCATAAATTCATAAATTCATAAATTCATAAATTCATAAATTCATAAATTCATAAATTCATAAATTCATAAATTCATCAATTCATCAATTCATCAATTCATAAATTCATCAATTCATAAATTCATAAATTCATAAATTCATAAATTCATCAATTCATAAATTCATTCAATCAATACTGGATGCAAAGTGCCTTTTACTATATAACCCGATCTTTGCTCTCAGCTTAGCTTCTCGCCCAGACACAAACAAGTCTTAAGCAATTTTCTAAAGCTCATTTCGATTGCCATTAATCTTGCCTCAAAGCCAAACTCAATTGTTATTTGTGCTGAGTTGCAGTTCGGCAAGCTTTGCCTTGGATCTTCGTGCAGCTCTAGTTTAAGCATAAACTATTTAAATTACTAGTCAAGGCCAACAGTTAGCTGGGATCCACATACTATACTATATATTTATATATTACTTTGTGCCATTCCTCGTATCCTAGACAGTTTGGTCAGCGAGTGCAAATAATTGTCCTGCGGAATTAAATTTCGGTTTCGGATTTGCATTTTGTGTGCGCTTCGAAATAATATTTAAATAAAACTTTTGCATGCGCCAATCTATAACTGAGCGTGTGTGGGTGTGTGTGTGGGTGTGTGTGTGTGTGGGTGTGTGTGTGTAGATTTATGTGACTTTCAATTGTTCATGCATGTAAGCGAGACAGCAGAGACAGAGAGAGAGACAGAGAGAGAAAAGAAATAAAAATAAAGTTAAAGAAAATGTTGTCGCTGAGCCAATTATGGCAATTTCGCTGGTTGAACTTTGATGGTTCCAACCATTTCGGTTCTTCAATTATGCAAATGCTACCAAAACAATTCCATTAAGGCATAAATTATTGCGTACATTTTAAAAGAGAATCGAATGCTCCCAAACATGCCACTGCAGAAGCGAATCAACAGCAAAAAAAGAGCAACTGGGCTCTAGTGCAGAGTGCTCGACCAGGGGATACCGTGACTCAACTTGTGCATAGGCAAGAGCTCTGCTTAAACGGTGCTCTCGTACGGACGGATAGATGGACGGATAGATGGACGGATAGATGGACGGGCAGATGGACAGACGGACGAATATGAGTTGATCGATTCAGAATATCAGATCAGATCAAGAATATATATATACATTATGGTCTTACGGACGGATAGACGGACCAAACGGATAAACGGACGGACAGACGGACGTGACTAGATCGCTTCAACGCGTCGCGCCATTCAAGCATCGTGTTTGCCACGCCCTCGTCTGCCTCTAACACAAATTGCCCTACAACCAAATATGCCCATTTCCCAAGTTTGCAGTGTATACAAATAGTCAATAGAGAACTCCGGCATACGAATGGATATCACGATGCCAATAACTGTTTATATAGACAAAGACATCTATGATTCGATATTTGATTTGAGCATCTGATTTATTTATGCATATTTCGAATGGAGTTCTGCTGCCAACGGATTTTGACCATAAATAATGATTACTTAACATGCAGTGTGAGCTGCATGTGGAGTAACGAGTCCCCAGATCCAATGATGCCATCGTCATGGCCGTGGACGTGGCCAGTTGCAATGCCACAGAATTAGCAAGTGGGCGCCAGAGTGGTGCAGCTGTCGAATCGAAATCGAAATTGTGGCAGTGGCATTTGCATATTTTGCAGATTGGCCCAAACAATCAGCATGTTGCACTGTCGGGAGTGGCAAGTGGCAAGTGGCAAGTGGCTAGTGGTTAGTGGCAGAGTGCAACAGTTGAGACAATTGCAACTGTTTGGCTGCCGCCAAACGGAATCAAGCTGAGTGCTTCAAAAGACATGGGTCTCTGTGTGTGTGTGTGCGTGGCTCTCCATATGAGATGCGCCTCTGTGTGGCAGCAGCTACAACTTTTGGGCTCGTTCATATTTACTTCAATGGCAATGTAAACAACTGAGGCAAGAAGAAGTTTTCACACACACACACACACACACACACACACACACACACACATGTGGAAAATATGAAAACTGCAATGAAATTAACATAGATTCTATGAAGTGAGAGCCCGAGGCAGAGGGCAAGTCCTCCACTCAACTCAATTGGATTGGGTAACTGGCCGACCTGAGCTGCCGCTGCCGCTGCCGCTGCCTCTCTCTGGCCGTCCAGGTTGTCGTCGGCAGATCATTTGCCAAAAATGTTGGCTACCTGCCACGCTCACATCCACGGCCACGTGCTCGTCCCCAATCGAATCGCTCACCTCAAGCGTGTGCGTTCCATTAAAAAAGTTTTTATTTCGGGGTTCAGTCGTTTTTTTTCTCGTCTTCTTTTTGCGTGTGTCGAATGTCAAACAATTTCATGAGCGACAGATTTTTGAATAACCTTTGTGCAAAAGTTTGCTTACGATATTCTCTCGCTCCACACACACACACACACACACATGCATATACACATGTGAGCCAAGATGAATGTGTTAATATGCCTTCTACGAGGTCATCTGCATTACACCAGCGTTGGCCTGAAGTAATTCAAAACATTTGATTCAACGTCGCGGGCCTATCCCAACTGACACGAGGAGATTAGATTGTTTTTCGGAATTATAATAAAGGAGAGAACAAAATATATATTAGATAAATAGAAATTAGATATGAAAGTGAAAATGAAACTTGCAAAATTAAATATATAAAACAAAGAATGAATATAATAAACAAATAAATATAAATATAATTTAGTTAAATTAATGAACAGATTAATTTATTTATATTTTGTTCAGCTAAAATTAATTATTTTAATAATTAAACTAAAATTTTAATTATTTGTTGTTTTTATTTTTATATTTATTTATTTATTGTTATATAAATTTAAAAATAAATTTTTAAATATCTAAAAAATAAATTATAGTTCAAATTAAATTTTGTTTATTATTTAAAATAATTAAAATTAAAGACTTTTATAAATTCTATTTTTTATTTTTACTCCCCAAACTTAAAATTAAAATAAAATAAAAAACAAATCAATATTATATATATTCAAAATACAAAAGACTTTCAGCACGAAACTTCTGACTGAACTTAAGCTAATTTTGACTCAAACTTAACTCGTGTGGCATAATTTAATAAGAAATTGCCTCTCACATTTCGCTAACAATCGTTGGGTTAGTATTACCCATAGCATTGTAGCGAGTCCATTTAATAAATCGCATTTTTAAGTACCGGAAAGAAATTCATGTATTTAAATTGAAAATATTTAAAAAGTGAGTTTGGCTTGGAGCTTAGTCCGAGTGGGCGCCAAGCCCTACGCTTCGGATTGGCTAAATGAAAAATACAAAATTCAAGGCTCTGCGATTGTCGGGTCAAATAATATGCAAAATTCTGGCCCCAAAGGTTGCCGGCCCCAATGCTAATGAGATGCGCAAATTAAGGCTGACCACAATGAGCAGCAGCAGCAGTGGGCGTGGCCGCTGGGGCAGAGTTTAAATGCGAGTGGCAAAGGGAGCTGGCCAACTCTTTCGCAGCCGCTTAAAAAAACGAGATAAAAGCGGAATAAAAATGATAAAAAACATATAAAGAGTGCAAAAACAAAAACAATAACAAGGCGTGGCAGTTGGCAGTTCTCATTTGCGCCGTTCGCTGTTAAATAGGACGCAGCTAAAAATATTGACTGGCCATTGGTAGTACCTTCGAGTTGGCAGTCAAACAGGTGCTGCTGCTATATCGTATATCGTATATCGTATGTCGTATGTCCTATAACATACGTCGTATGTCGTGTATCTTGTATCGCAAGCAGTAGAACGTGTATATCGAATATCGTATATCGTGTGTATATCGTATTTCGTATGTTGTATATCGTAAGTTGAATATCGAAGGCTGTATATGGAGTATGATATATCGCATACCATATATTGCATATAAACCGTATATTATAAATTTACAGAGTATCGTAAGTCGTACATTGTAAGTCGTACATCGTAAGCCGAATATCGTAAATCGTTTATAGTATGCAGTCTTTTATATATCGTATATTATATATTTTCAATTATTATTAATATCAATTATTACACATATCATATATCGTATTTCGTATGTTGTATATCGTAAGTTGAATATCGAAGGTTGTATATGGAGTATCATATATCGCATACCATATATTGTATATAAACCGTATATTATAAATTTAATGTGTATCGTAAGTCGTACATCGTAAGCCGGATATCGTAAATCGTATATAGTATGTAGTCTTTTATATATCGTATATATTATATTATATATATTGTATATATATTACAAATATTATTTATCGTATTTCGTATATCGTATATGACTCATTGTTCTTTCAAATGCATATGATTTACGATTTCATAATTTTGGTATTACCATTATCATGATGTAGTTGCCCTCGTTGACTGCCACGTGCATACCCCAAGTGAGTCGCATATTTATGGGAAGTGAACGTGGCTAAGGGCGCCGAGGTGGTGGCTGCCAACTGGTGCTTACCTGTTGGCGCCTGCCACTGCTGCGATTTCAATTATTTTTCGCACATTGTTGACTTTGCTCGCAACGCACGCAAATTGAAAGCGAAGCAACTAAAACAACGGCAAAATCAATGACAGCCGAGACGATGCCAAACTTGAAATACCCTTTAGAGAGTATTACAGAGAGTATTACGGAGAGCAGTGAAGAGATATTGTTCGAGTTATATAGTAAAGCTAGATATTTCTAGATATAGATATATTTATAGATAGTTCTATAAAGAGCATTATCTAGGAGTTTCCGAAGTTAAGAACTGATAGATTATATATAGTATATATAGTCTCTCAAACAGCTCTTATAATAAAATATATTTATATACAAAAGTATTGAAAATATATATAGCTGATTTATATATAGCTGTAGAAAATTGCAGTACAAGTTTATTGAGCTAAAAGAAAAAACAAGGATTCAAAGGTTGAGCTTAGCAAGGCTCTCATTATCTTTGTTCTATCAGCTCGAGTCCAATCCAGTATTCAAGCATGCGAATGAAATGGAATTCTGAAACTGTCTCAGATATCAGTTGTTTTTTTTTTTTCAAAAATGTTTCAGTTAAGTTTGGCTACAACTCTAGCTGGCAAGGAGTAGAGGAGCTGTTCGGGCTCTGGCAGCCATCTGTTCGCCTCGAGCTGACTGATGGCAGCTGATTAACGCATTTCGCTGAGCTTTATTGAACTATGCTGTGAGATTCGTGTAGCCACCTTCAGGAGTCCGCTCCATTTGTCAATCAGCAGCATTGAGTGCACTGCACGTTGTATGAATCGTGCTGTATCCTGAAGGACATGCCCCCTGCATTGCCACCGACAATTTGCTTTCCCTTCTGCGCTTTAACTCGTATTTATTTCATTTCATTTATTTGTACTATCGCGCGTTGTGGCTGCCAAGCCGGAAGTGCAGTCTGTTGTTGTTGCGACAACACTTGAGCACAAATGGCATTGTCTATGCCAAGTTGCCAGCTAGTC